>VWZZ01005833.1:51936-80514 GCA_013399095.1 Psophia crepitans | reverse complement strand
GGCCGGTGTCACCGGGAGCACCGTGGTCCCCGCGCAGCCGCCCGCTGCGGCCCCGCTGCTGTCTTCCAGCTGCTTTTAAACAAATCTTCTCTCTTTTTTTCAAGGGGGTTGAAAGATGCACTTATGCAAAATTAATATTTCCATTAATAACGGCACGCAGCAAAATAATTGGAAAGCCCTCCACCTTAATTGCGGGCTGCGCGAGGAAAGCGCTAACGAAGTGTTCGCGAGAGGCTCGTTAGCGGGGCCGGGCGGGGGGGCGAGGGCTCTGAGCCCCGGCACGCTCGGTGCACCTCCCGCCATCGGGGGGTCCCGCGTCTTTGCGCCTCCCCGCAGGAATTAAGGCAGGCCCAGGTTTTTGTCGGAACCTTTTTTTCTGGCCGTAATCCGCAACATGTGGCTCACGCGGAGCCTCCTGCCTAATGGGTTTAGGCTTACGGGAATACGCACAAATCCAGCGTCTCGCTGTCACTCTGCTCGGCGCGGTAAGGTGATTTCATTAGGATCTGGGTTTAGAGAAAAGTCTCTCTCTCTCTCTCTCCCCTTAATATTATTTTTATTCAATTACATCAGCAATTCATGAAACTTCAAAGACGTTTCATCAGCGCGACCCAAATGCTGCCGGATTGCGCGGCTGGGAGAGGGGAAGAGAAAGAAAACATAAGCTGCTGCTTTAATGGAATTACTGAAAGGGGCTTTTTAATTAAAAACAAAGGTTGGGGACGAGGTCTATCCATAATTTAGTGCTGCTGGATGTAATATCTGCTGGTGGTTTCATTTTAATAAATGTATGTATTATTAACGGTGCAGTCTGTGTTTTCCAAGCCAGAGGAGGGCCCAGCCGTCCCCGCAGGTACGGTGGTCAATATTTGTGCCGTGGGGCCGGGCCAGGGGACACTCGGCGGCCGTAGGATGGGGATGGGGACAGGGATGCTCCCGGCGACCCCCCCGGTGCTACACCGAGTGCTGGAGCCATCGCAGCCCTAATGAGTTAATTACCAGCTAGCACCAGCGAGGATTCTTTAGCATGACTCCATCCCCTCTTTTTGATGATTTCCTCTTAATTAGCCTTTATTAATGAGACATGACCTCGTCCAGCGTGCTGGTTCCTCACCACCAGCTGCCGGGATGGGGGTGCCCAGCATGGGACAGGGCTGTCCCCAAGGCCAAGGGCAGCCGGGCGGTGGCTGGGGGGACGATGGCACGCAGCGGTCCGGCTCGCTGCCCACATGCTGCTCTCATGGTCAGGGGGGTCCCCATCCCCGCGCCGCTCTGGTGGGGCAGCACCCAGCCCCCCTTCATCCCCTCTGCCAGCCAACGCGTGCTAATAAAAACAAATTAACTTGTAGAAGCATTAATTTTCCAGCATCCATCCATCCCGGCCTCATTACAATGGCGATCCCGGGAGCCGGGGGTTTGGGCAGATCCTAATGAGGCGCATGCGGTAGTAAAAGTCCTTCTAATAGGATTTATTTACTGTAATTGTGATTCGAGGCACAGTGCCATCGCCCGGCAAGCCGGCGGGGCCGGGGAGGAAGGGGCACCGGCACCGCTCCACGGCAGGGCTGGAAAACCACCGCAGCCAAGGAGGAGGGAAGGCTCCCGGGCGGTCTGGGGGGTCCCACCGGACCCGGAGCACGGGCTGTCCCTGCAGAGCCACCCCCTGTCCCTCACTCCAGCAGAGGGTTCCCAGAGGATGGAGACTGTCCCGGTGATGCCAAACTGAACAAGAGCCTCAATGCATTGGGTTTTTCCCCAAAAAGCCAGGGGGGGCCTCAAGGTGGGGTGGGGGACGGAGGGAGTGTGACGCTAACACTTCCCTGCAAGGCTAAATATTGGGGTGCAGCGGCTGCTGGCTGAGCCCCATTAAACCTCCACAGTCTGATGGGAGGGTGTTTGCGTGGAGCCGCAGCCCCCTGCCCCCCCAGGCCACCGTGGATCCATCCTGTCTGTCGGCGGGCAGCTCACCTGTGATTTCATTAAGGGAGAGGTGAAAGGGGAGAAATACAATTCAAACGAGGTAATTAAAAACTCAGATTAGCAATTACAGGTGGCGCGTTGTGCTGCCGGCGGGCGCTGCTGGGGCTGCGGAGGGGAGCACCCGTCCCACCGCCCCCGCCTGCCCTGCGCCCACCACCATCGCTGGGGACCCCCCGGCCCCCGCCGTCGCAGCCACTTGTCCCAGACTGGTGGCCAGCAGTGGGGACCGCTCGGAGCTCCCGAGGCCAGCGGGATGCTGGAGCGCTTGCCCCTTCCCCGAGCATCCCACCAGGAGCTGCCGGGCGGGTCGTGCCGCCACGTGCTGCCGGGGGACAGGGTCACCCACCACGTTTTAAGGTTTCCCACCGGAGCTGGGCTGCAGCTCCCCGGTCCCGTGCACGGCACAGCTCCATCCTGAGCAGAGGCAGCCTGGAGCGTCGGGAGGCGGGAGCTGCTCCGTGGCGGGAGGGATGCTCGGGCAGTGCCGGACCCACCGCCCTCGCACGTGGTTTGGCTGCCTGGCACACGCGGTGCCGGCACACTCCGGGGAGCAAAGCCCAGGCCCCGCCGGGGCCGATACCGCTGCCGGGGCCCACGCTGGTGGGTACCCAAACGCACCCAGGAGTCCCGGCGGAGGGAGCGGAGCCAGGAGAGCTTTTCTCTTGCTCACACTTCATTATTGTTGCTAAGGAAACCTCTTCCCGGGATCTCGCCTGGAACATGTCTGCCTCGGCGGGGCCGCACATCCATCTCCCCGAAACTGCCCTGAAAGCCGGAGCCGGCGCAGACAAAGGCCGGGCCGGAGGCGGGAGGCCACTGCCACCACGGCCGCACCGCGGGGACACAGCCCCGCCGCGAGCCACGGCTGGGCGCCAGAGGGGACCAACCGCCCGGCCGGCTGTGCGGGGATGCACCGTACAGAAAAGTTGAGAGGGATTATCGTAAAAAAAATTAAATTAATTAATTCATAAAAATAAAAGTAAAAACAAAATTAAAAATCCCCTGACCACCCCCAGCTCCGGCACGCAGCGGCACGAGGCGTTTGCAGCCTTGTCCTCCGGCACACGGCTCCGAGGGCTGGCACAGCGCCGGGGGTGAGTGTGGCCGCCGCGGTGGCCGGGGCAGCTCATCCCGCTCTCCTTTCACCCCGGCAGTAATTTCGGTCCCCAGCTCACGGGGGGGCTGATGCTCACGGCCGCGGGGGCGCAGCCTCGGCCCCGCTCCCGTTAATGCTTCCCACTGCAGCGAGACGAGTTCCCATCGTTCGGAATGGGAGACTCACGCATTGATTTGTAGCTCCCTTTTGATGCAGCAAGAATTTATTCCTCGGGAAAGCGCTTTCTGTAGCCATCACGGGATTATTGATGGCATTGAACTCCTCGCCGCCCTCTGAATTGCAGCCGTCCCCCGGTGCCCGCGGGATGGTGCGGGGGACCCGGGACACCCTGCTTTGGGCACGGCGATGCAGTCGAGCTCGCCTGTGAAATGACCGCTGGGAATCGGCTGCTGGGGTTTGGGAAAGACGTTTCCGGGGCCAGGATGGCTGCTGTGCACGCTCGGCAGCACGGTGGTCCCGGCACTGCTCACACCCGGTGCTGCACCCACATCTGCGTGGGTTCCGGGCACGCTTGGCCGTGTCCCTGCCACGCAGCTGGTTGCACTCCTTTGTCCCACCGCTCTCTGCACGTCCCACATGTTTCTGCCAGACCCCCTTCTCCGAGTGCTGGTGGCTCCTGCAGCCCCCCCAGGGATGCTCCCGGCGCCCTGGGGTGCCCGGCCCCGGCAGGGTCCCCTCTCCCCTCCCACCCTCCGGCTGCAGCACTGGGTGGCCCTGGCTGAGTGAAGGTTCCCGCGGCAGCGTGCGAGCCCGGTGCCCGTGGATCAGGGCCTGACGGCGGTGGCACCGCTTCCTCCAAAGCCCCGCACCGCGGAGGGGCCTTTTGTCTCGCCCCTGCCATGCCGCTATCTCCTCTTCTCCTCCTCTCTATTTTTTTCCCTGCATTCCTCATTAAAGAAGACTACAGATTTCCCAGCCTGTCTCCTGGTTTTATATTGAAAAGGCTAAATGATATGCTGACACCTTAATTATACCCCATTGTCACAATGTAGCATGGAAGTGGTGTGAGTGATATGAGAAGAAAGGGCTGCAGCGTGCGTGGCAGCTCCTTTGATTCGCGGTGGCAGGTTGGGAACGACACAAACAGGGGCTCGCGCCAGCGTCACCCCCGTAAGCGGCATCCGCGGTCCAACCGGCGCGCCGGCCGCCAGCACGCCGAGCCCCACCGCCGGCTCTCTGGCATCGATCAGTCTCCGAGGACGGGTGGATTTGGGGGATGGGGAGGGCGAGGGGTGGGACACCGGCATGGGGACCCTGCCAGCGCTAAGTGATGTGGCCAAGGCCATATGACATCAGTGGCCCCTGCCCGTCCCCACGTGTCCCTGCTCTGGCCCCCCCCCAGTCGAGGGCACGGGAGGTTTCAGGCCACGGCGAGGCTCCCTCTTTGCAGAGACCCCCGCCAGGCAGACATGTCCTGATTAGCAGGGGCTGGGGGAATTTGCTGTACCGGGAGAGTTTCCCTCTGCCACACGCTGTGTTTTTCAAAATCAGCATCGTGCGAGGGGCGGCTGTGCCGGCACTCAGCCGTCCCCGCGGGCAGCGGCTCCGTGCTTGGTGCCGGCTCCCAGGCTCACCACGGGGCAATGGCGGGGGCGGGGGCGGCAGTGGCACACCGTGCCCGGCTCACTTCCTCCTCCTGCAAGTCTGGAGATGTTTAAACATCTCCCCCACCCACTGCCACCACTGTCATGGGGTTGGTGGCTCTCTGGCTCCTCATGGGCTTGCCTGTGCCCTCCCAACAGCTGGGTGCATTGCCTCAGGGGGGCTGGGGGCCCCAAGACTGGGTCGGGGTGCAAGGTCAGTGTGCAGATGGGGTCTGGCCATGCCTCCGTGCGGGGGGCAACCTGTGCAGGACCTCCCATCTCTGTGGGACCCCCAGAGGAGCAGCCGTCTGCTCTGGAGGGTGCTGCCTGTACTCCAGGGGCTCGTACTTACTCCGGTGGGAGGGTGCAGGTGACACCCCTGTTCCCCAGGAGCCGCTGCTGCCCCCCATTCCCACCACAGACGGGGGGACAGGCATGGCTCCCCACAGCGCCCATGGTCAGGACCATGCTTTCCTTCTCCTCCTCCTCCCGCGCCACTGCTCCTCATCAGAAATTTGTGCTGCCGTTCACCGTGTTACAGGTTTAAAGACACTCCACTCACTGGCCCCCGCTGCTCCCCTGCCAGGTAGGGCAAGGGCAGGGACAGTGTTCCCCGAGTGGTGTGGCATAGGGGTGCCACTGTCTGCAGGGACAGCGGTGCCACCGGCCCCCCAAACACCCTTCTTGCCACCTGGCAAAGACAGCGTGCCCGGGCGCATGGGGCCAGGACAGCCCGCCGTCGCGGTGAGAGCACCAGCGTGGGCGAGGATGGCAGCGTTGGTGGCACGTGGGCAGCCCTGGTGGCACGTGGCTGGCCACGGCTGCTCGCCCCATCCCCTGTCCCAGCCCGCATCCGCCGAGGCTGGGAAAGAGGAGAGGGAAGAGCCACGGAATGTTTTCCATTAACAAAATGTTACCTTTTAAAATGACATGATGTGGGAACGAGACATCAAACAGCCAGACGGATTGCCCGACTGAGAGGCACTTTTCCATATGCATTCAGCAAATGCATTTGTTTTTGAAAATGAAGTCCCGGGGGAGCGCAGGCGCGGAGCGGGGAACTTGTTCAAACAATTGTAAATGCCTTTGTACGATAAACAGCGGAGTCGGCGTCGCAGAGCCGCTCACGCTCTGACAGGGTAGCGTTGCAGAGCCGACACGCGACACACAACAGCAGCAAGTCGGATCCCGGGCACCGTGGGGCTGACGGCTTCCCCGGTGTGCCCCATGTCCCAGCTCCCTGTCCTGCCCTGTGTCCCAGCTCCCTGTCCTGCCCCATGTCCCTACCCCGTGTCCCTGCCCCATGTCCCAGCTCCCTGTCCTGCCCTGTGTCCCAGCTCCCTGTCCTGCCCCGTGTCCCTGCCCCGTGTCCCTGCCCCACAGATGACCATGGCTCAAGCCGGTCACTGCAGAGCAAGGGGGGAATATGGGTCCCAGCTCGATGTGCCATGCTGTGCCGTGCTGTGCCATGCCGTGCCGTGCTGTGCCATGCCGTGCCATGCTGTGTCATGCCGTGCCATGCTGTGTCATACTGTGCCATGCCGTGCCATGCCATGCCATGCCATGCCGTGCCATGCCATGCCATGCTGTGCCGTGCCATGCCGTGCCGTGCCATGCCATGCTGTGACATGCCGTGCCATGCCGTGCCATGGGCACCCAGGCACTCCAGGGCAGGGGGTGCAGACTGGGGGAGCTTCAGGTGGGGACAGACAGGAGCCGCTGCTCTGGAGGAGCCAGGAGCCAATTTACATGCAAATGTCCTTATTAATCAAGGGCAAGAGGAGGAATGAGCAGAAAACGCCACATACAAGGGCAGAGGCTTTTTTGCACCGGGTGCTTTTCAAAGTCGCTAATGAGGCATCAGCAGCTCTTTCCACACCCAGACTGTTTGCGGTCCGGACTCTCCCGCGGTCCCGGCTCCTCCCGGGCTGGGGCCGGGGCCCCTCCGCCCCCCCGCCCGCCCCGCCCCGCCCGGCGCCGTGTCCCGGCGGCCGGCGGAAACCGAGGGACATCACGGCACCGGCTGCGATCGGAACGGAAAAGCGTCGGGCCGGTATCGCCTCGGCCGAGCCCCCAGCGCTTTGCTGCGGCGCACGGGGCCGTGACCCCCCCGCTGCGTCCTGCCCGTCCCCGTGCCCACGCAGCCCCCGGCTGCCCCCGGGCCCGGCAGGGACATCCCTGCGTGGAGCCCCGTGTGGGACGGGGACCCTGCGGGGGGACATGGGGCTGAGCCACCCCTGCGGCTGCTGCCCCACCGCCGGGGCTCTCCCCGCCTCCTGGCAGCCCTCACCCGCTCCCGCCGTGTTTCCTCCTGGCCGGGGCTTTGCCTGCTGCCCTCACTGATTTCAGGCAGCCCGGGGCAGGAGCGCCAGCCCGCAAAGGGGGGCCGTGGGAGAGCAGGGGGAGAGCAAGCTGGGGAGGGCTCAGGGGGGCTCAGAGGCCTCAGACGGGACCCCCAGGGCCATTTTCCCAGTCTGGTTGAGTTTCTTGGTTTCCACCCTGTGATGGAGCGGCTGCAGAGGGGCTGGGAACCAGGGAACCAAACTGGAATTATGGGGTGCCTGTGCTCCCCTGACCATCCCTGTGGTCCCCACAGCCCACCCATGTCCCGCTGAGGGACCCTGACCAGCACGTCCCTGGTGAGTGACCACGTGCCTGACCCTGCTCTCAGCCCCAGAAGGGGATTTGTCACCTTGTGAAGGCAAGAAGGATGTTGGAACCCAACACGGGCTGAAATGAGTCCCTTGATCTCCCTGACTCGGGGTGCCACCAGCTGTGGGCAGCAGGATGCTCAGGGACACCGAGGGGAGCAGGATGCCCAGGGATACAGGCAGTGGGATGCTCAGGGACACTGAGGGGAGCGGGATGCCCAGGATACAGGCAGTGGGATGCTCAGGGACGCTGAAGGGAGCGGGATGCCCAGGGATGCCCAGGGATGCCCAGGGCACCTGAGGCCAGAGCAACCGCAGGACAGGAGGCATGGCACCGCATGCGGAGGCCGGTGCAGGCGCGGGCAGCACGCCAGCAGGCTCTGCCTGCACCGGCAGCCCCGTCCCCACCATGCTGGGCCAGTCCCATCTATGGGTGCAGGAGCAAATCCGTGAGGTGGGATTTCATGGCTAAAAAGCTGAGCCTGCTTCATGCCCACCAGCAGCTGCTTTCCCTGCCCAGCCCTGCCGACGTGCTGCAAGGCAGAGACAGAACTATAAATACTGATAAAACACAAAAGTAGTCAAAATAAAATAGACTTGTTACAATGAAACCAACCTGAACAAACAAACGCTGCCGTGATTCAATTAATGAAGCGGTTAAGCATATAATATTGTTAAGCAAAGCAAAACAACCTTTTGATGTGTTAATCACACTTGTGCCTGGCAAAAATCACTGAAAGCAAAGAAATCTGGGCCCCCACTTGGCAGGGGAGGTGGCAGCACAGGAGCAGCAGCCAGCAGGCGTGGGGAGTGGGGTCGGGGTCCCTGGGACCCCGGCATCGCCCTGTGGCCAGGCAGCAGGGTGGGGACGGAGCAGGGCGAGAAGGGTCCAGCGGGGACACCTGTGCCACCTCCGCTCGTCTTTGCATGCCAAACACATCCCTGGTTTTATTTTAATTTCATTTAACCGAGGCAATTTCTAAGCAGCTCTGGGTCTGCTGCTGGCAGCGCCGGCTGCAGCTGTTTCTCTTGAGTTTTATA
Source organism: Psophia crepitans (assembly GCA_013399095.1). Lineage (NCBI taxonomy): Eukaryota > Metazoa > Chordata > Aves > Gruiformes > Psophiidae > Psophia > Psophia crepitans. The sequence continues at coordinate 72,142 of VWZZ01005833.1, read as the reverse complement.
CAAAATGTTCTCCCAGTGGGAAAGAGCCAATATTGGAGATCTCGGGCAAAACCCGCCCCTGGCTTCAGCCACGAAAATAAAATAAAATAAAATAAAATGGGAGGTGTGCAGGCTGAAGCATCAAGGGGACATTTCAGCCTCTGTGAGTGCTTCGGGCGAGCGCTGCAGCTGGCGGCTCCCTGGGGCATTCCCATGGGGCAATCCCATCCGGAATCTCGGCCCTGAGAGCAGAGGAGGTGGCTGGGGAGACGGAGGGACTGTACGGAGCACAGGGACTGTCCCTCTCCCCAGGGATGGCTGCTCTGGGCTCAGCCCCATAGCAGCCGCCGGAGAAGCCACTGCCCAGTCTCCACGGTGCAGTGGCGAGGAGGGCTGACCCCCCCTTACTTAGCTCCCCCAGAAACATGATTTATTTATCCCCCAAGCAGGACCTTAGCCCCAGAACCCACCGCCCTGTGGGAAGAGCTGGCAGCACCCATGGTCCCCACAGCACCCACAGGGACAGCGCCAGTGCCCCCGCACCCGACCCCAGGGCTGAGTGGTGCCCGGCGGGGTCCCCAGGATGGCGGCGTCCCCTGGGCACCCCGCGGCACAGCGTGGCTGCCGGCCCCCAGTGCGCACCACGGCCCGCGGCAGATAGTGCCATAAATCACGGTGACACCTCCTCGGGGCAGGACGGGGGCGATGACAGGGACCATCCATCTGCGCGTCACCCGCGCTGAACTGCCGGGGCAGAAACGGGGGCGGGAGAGGGTGGCGGGGGGAGCCAGCGGCGTCGTCCGTGGCATCCCCTTTGCCGTGGCACCGCGGGGTCAAGGCTCTTGGGATGACGGAGGAGGGAGCTGGGTTTTCCCCCTGGAAGCGATGGGGAAGCTCTGGAGGCGGCAGCACGCTGAGCATCGCCCCACGCCGGGGCCGGACCCTGGCCCGGGAGGGACGGGACCCCAGGCATCGCTCACTCCCGCTGCTGGAGCAGCAAAACAAGAAGGTGCTGGGCTGGAAAAATTGCTGTCAAAGTCAATGGAAAGTTTATCCAAATCATTCCCACCACAAATTGTCTCCAGAAACGAAGTGAAAAGAGGTTCTGGAGCAATTCACTGGTTCCGCAGAAGCCAAAAGCACGGGTTAACAGGGCTCAGACGGATCCCACGGGAACCCTGACTCCCTCCCAGGGGGCCGGGTGGGTGCTGCTCAGCGTCACGACGCCTTCCCTCCACCCTCCCAGCAGCAGAAATTGAATAATTGATGCAATTTGAATAACGCTCGGATTTGGAATGGTATTGCAATGTAAAGATAAAAAGGAACACCCTCAAAAAGCTGACGGCAGGCCCTTGTTACAACGCACTCGGGGCAGGGAGCGCGCCAGCGACGGGCACGCCGGCAGCGGCTTTAATGAGTGGGAGGGGGAGGCAGCCGGCGACCCAGGGAGCCGCCTCAGGAATAAGATGCACCGTTTCCACCCGACTCAGCGCAGCCAGCACTGAGAGCGGGGAGCTGTTCAATTGCAAAATCATTATCGTCCCAAATTGTGTCCAGGAACTGACTGCTTGCTCGGGTGCCCGGCAGGGACATGATGTTTCGGTCGCCCACCCAGCGCCACACCGGCACTGCGGTGGCCACGCTTACCCTGCCGCGGGGCTCCTCGGCAGAGCCGTGCTGGAGGGGTCCCAGGCCCCGGCACCGGGCTCCACCATGGCCCCGGCTGCGCTGCTGGAGCCCCCCCAGCCATGCCGCCGGCAGCCTCTCTCCACGGGGGTTTCTTCTTCTGCAGATTTGGGGGGCACTGGGGTATTTATTTATTTTTTTTTCTCTTTTTTGATAAACCCCAGCAGCACACCTTGCTGACACCAAGGAGGAGGGGAACCCATCACGGCACCCATCAGACCGCCACAGCACCCATCACATCACCACCTCCCGACACCCAGCCACTGCTGCCTGGAGACAAACCAATTCTCCGCCCGCAGCATCGTGGCAGGGGGCCGCCGAGCTCCTGCCCTGCATCGAGCACAGTTTGCGGAATAATTTCTCCTGCAAATCGTGTTGAGTTTAACAACAAATTCTTCCCCAGGTGCCTGCAAAGCTGGTGGCTCCTGCTGAGAGCCCCCCGCTCACGCCACATCCCCAGGGCCCCCACGAGGATGCTCTTGGGGAGCAGGTGGTGGAGGAGCATCCCTTTGGAAAAGCCAAGCCAGGAGTTTTTCCCAGCTATATGTGTTTGCCCTCGCACTGCCCTTCTGCCCCGGCTGGACTGGTGCTCCGGTGCCTCACGCCGGCGGCGCGGGGTTGGAGCAGACCCAGCTCAGCCGCCGTGACGGCGGTGCTGCTCCCGCTTACGGCTCCGTTTAATCCCCCGCGATAAATAACAGCACAAAAGACTTTCTGAAGTTCTCAAAGCCGCGTTTGCCGAGCAGCCTCCAGGCACTGTTTGTGAAGAGAGGTTATTAAATTGATTTTTTTTTCCCCCTTTACATGCTCAATGAACATTAAAATTAAAGTTCTGCCTAGTCTCCCCCTGGGGCGAGGAGGGGCCGTGGTTCAGCCGAGGTGTGCCCACGTGCCGGCACGGTGCGTGGAAACCGGGGTGGCTCTGCCGCATGGGAAGGCTGATCCCGACGTCACCGAGGGGCACAGGATGGGGGTCGGTGTGGCTGGGGAGGGGGGACCTTGGCCCCGGGTGCTGGGGGGCTCCTGGGACCAGCGAGTGCCTGGCAGAGGGGCTGGGAGCATCATGAGCTGGGTGGAGGGTGACGGATGGGGGAGGGGGGTACAGGTCCCAGTCCGGGATAAAACACCCCCAGCATGTCTGGTGGCCTGACCTGTGTGTGTTCCCACACATCTGGTGCTGGGGCACATCTGGGCACTGTTTAAGGCAGCTCTTGCAGCACGACGAGCATCTGCCGACGCTCTGGCTGCGCAGGGCGGGCAGGACTGGCTGCAGGGAGCTGGCAGCCCCCTTGTCCCACCAGGGATGGGCTCCAGGGGTATGAGCTGGGGGTGGGGGGGAGAAGGAGTCTCCTTGTGGCCCCCCCCGCCTCCTCCTCAGCCCCATCACTTCTCCTCCCGCTCCAGCCCCAAGGACTCAAATCATTGCCTAATTTAGAAAAATGACGGGGAGACGGTTTTCCACTGACACAGTCACTACTGAAAATTTACTTCAAGGTTCATTGTTGGCAATGTCAAAAGTGATGAAAACCAATAAAAAGAACCAGCACAGCATGAATGTCTGGGTGACAGCGCGCGGGGGGGGCTGCCCCAGCCCCCTCGCCGCAGCCTGAGCCTGTACAGATAAAAGGTAATTGAAATGTTAGTTCCATTAATATTTCAGCGTGCCCCATATCTGACAGCCGCGCTCCTCACGCTCTCCCAGCCCTGTCTTTTTAGCTCCGGGGTGCTGGGGGAGGAGGTTTCCTGCAGCCCCAGCCCAGCGTGGGTGTCAGGCAGGGTTGGGTGACACAGAGGGTGTCCCTGAGCGGCACCGGAGCAGGGTCCCCGGCGCCAGCACACGGCGCTCATCACCCTCTGTGGTGTGGCTGGGCTCAGCCCTGGTCCTGCAAGAGCTCGGTGTGACCCCAGCGCCAGCTCCAGTGTCACACTGGAGGTGTGCACAGCTGCCCACCCCGTACCACACGCTGTGCACTGGCACGTCGCGCACCGGCACGTCACACATGATGCACCACGCACCGGCGCATCGCACACCGTGCAGTGGTGCATCGCACACTGTGCACCGGCACATCACACACCGTGTGCCGGCACATCACACACCGTGCGCTGGCACATCACACACCGTGCAGACACCCCCCGCATCCGACGGAGCTTTTAATCTCTCTCCGCGCCTGCCTCGCCGCATCCTCATCTATATCAAAGCATCAGGCAAATTAAACTGTTTGCAAAGTACTGTCTGCGCGTCTGTTTTATTCCTGCTTTGGGAAAACACGACGCTGCCGAGCTGCCGCGGCTGTGCCATTTTGTTGAGTTTTCCCTGTAATGCCTGTTCAAAGCGCCGCCGCCGGCCCCGCGCTCCCGCCTGCCTCCCACCATCGGGCTGAGCGCTGCCGTGCCGCTGCCTGCCGCCAGCATCACGGGCAGCGCCTGATCCCCGCGCGCACCCCGGCACCCCCCTGACGGGGAACATGGGGAGGGTCTGGCTGGGGGGCCAGGCCGGAGGGGGATTGCCATGTGGTTCCCTTTGGGTTCAAAGGGCGGTGATGGGGAGGACGGGGGGAGCGTGCGGGACACAGCGTGGAGGATCCACCCCGGATCCCAAGGGAGAGGGAGGAAGATGCTGGTTTGGGAGTCGCAGGGTGCTGGCCAGCCCTGGTTTGGGCACCCATAGGTGACACCGGCTCATGGCACCCTGACTGAGCTGGGGTGATTTGGAAATCCCAAAAGGGCCCATCCAGGATGCCGGCGACCGTGCCCCCCCCGGGCCCGGCTGCTGTGCCATCCCAGGGTCTCACACCACCCTGGCCGTGAAAGCAAACAAACAAAATAAATTCTCGCCACCAAATTGCTTCCCATAAATCCTCCGCTCCCCGCTGCGCTCCGGAAAAAGCCCTTTCTCTTCTCCATTGACTGGAGAGGGCTGGAAATTGCCGTGTCCCAGAGCCCGGGCACGGAGCCGGTGAGGACGTTTGTCACCGTCCCGTGGAGGCAGGGCAGTGGCGATGGGGAAAGGGCAGGCAGCAAGTCATCTTTTATTGAATCTGAGCTTTGGCTTGCTGTTGCCCTCCCATTTTTCCCTCCTTTCTCACTTTCATGGTGAAAAATTCAATTTAACTCAATATTTTTTTAATCTGGCAGCGGAGCCAGCCTGCCTACGGCGCTGCCGACCGGACCCAGCGCCCAGGGTGCCCCCAGGGTGATGGGCGATGCCGGGATTCAGCTCCTGCCACGGGTCTCGCCACGGGCACCTCTCCGCTGGGGGCTGGGGAGATTATTTGTGTTAGCAAAAAAGCAGATTAAAAGCCGAGCGAGCAATTCGTTGCTGCTGAATTGCTAACGCGCTGTGTGCAGCGGGATCTGCGGCAGTTGTCTTGGTCCTGAGCCATGGTAATTGTATTCTATGAAATATTTATTCATTTTCATTTCAATTTCATTTCCAACATGTATTTCCTATAAAATGATGGGGGGGGGGGGAAGGGAGAGGAAAAAATCACCCTGGCTGCATTTATCATCATCACAGGTTCCTTCCCAAAGCTTCCCCGAAGTGGCACCGCCAGGCAGGACCACACAGACCGCCGGGGCGGGTTTGTCTAAAAACTTTAAATGCCATTTTTCATTCTGCTGGGAGCCTGCAGGGACCCGGGTGGTGCAGGACCTGCCAAAGCCCGACGCCGGCAGTCGCACGCACCACGTGAAGGACCCCTGTGCGTAATAAAATGCACCGACGCAGAGTAAATGCCCCTGCTCGGAGTAACATACCCCTGTGCACAGGAAGATACCCTTCTGTGCAGTAAAATACACCTACCCAATGTAAAATATCCCTGTGCAGAGTAAAATACCCCTGTGCACAATAGAATACACCGATGCGCAATAAAACACCCCTGTGCACAAAGTACCCCTACGCGCAGTGAAATATCCCCATGCAGGCTGAAACACCCCTGTGCGCGGTAAGATAATACCCCGACGCAGACTGAAATATCCCCACGCACGGTAAAATACACCGAAACCCACTGGGCTCGCTGCCAGACCCCGCACCCGTCCGGTGTGGTGGGGAGGGTGGCACCCACCGGCCGCTGCACGTGTCGCCTGCGGACCCTTGGGACCGGGAATTTAAGGTGATGACCGTATAATCTCCGTCACAATCTAGGTAAAACTCTTACCCTGGTTATTATTTCCAGGCTGATCGTCTACGCCATCTGATAAACAGTTGATTACCCTTCCTCCCAGCCCCGCGCCCAATTTGCATACAATAAATATCGCCCTCGGAAGCGTGCACGGGAGAGCTGAACCTCGGCTCATGCCTTATTTATGAGAAATAAACACGAGATCAAGTTTGCATAATCAACACATATTTAATTTGTGAGCTCTTCCACTCAGGTCTCTGGCTGTAATCAGGCTCCGTGTGCGCGTCTGACAATCAGCTTGAAAATATCTTCATTAAGTGGCTGTCAGGTTCCGTTCCGTCACTGATGGCAAAGCGCGCGGTGCCCAGCCGGGGTGCGAGCCCCGCAACGCCGCAGCGGGATGGGGCACGGCCGGGCAGCACGGCTCCCCCCTCTTCTCACCAGCCTCACACGGCTCCCGAGAAGTTCCCTTTGCTGCCTCTAAAACGGATTTTTACTTTACTATAATTTGTCGATCTTCGCTTCCTTGTGCATGCTAATATATGCAAAAAAACACTGGGGCTCCTATTAAAATGCCATGAAAATCTAATGAAATTAATGTTGGCAACAAATATTACCTAATGGAAGAGCCTCCGGGAAAAAAAAATGAGTGCAAATATATATTTGCACATATTTAAAGGACTCTGTCAAGTAGTTTAGCTTCACAGTTTAGATTTTATTAGAAAGGAGGGGGAGGAAGCACCGAGCGCTTACCAAGCCCAACATGAGCAGAAGGGCTTTCATGAATTATATTTTTAATTTCAATGAAAACTGTTGTTAATGTAATTGAGACCTTCTTGGCTGTGCTGGATGCTCAGGCAGAGGCGCCCGGGGCAGAGGTGGGAGCCGAGCCGTGGAGCAGAGGTGAGCCGGGCACGCAGCACCGCGTGCTGGGAAGCAGCGCTGCGGAGAAGGACCTGGGAGTGCTGGTGGGCACCAAGCTCCCCATGCCCAGCAGGGCCCTCGGGGCCAAGAAGGCCCATGGTGTCCTGGGGGGCATCAGGAAGAGAGTGGTCAGCAGGGCGAGGGAGGTTCTCCTGCCCCTCTGCTCTGCCCTGCTGAGGCCACCGCTGGAGTTGTGTGTCCAGCTCTGGGCTCCCCAGTTGAAGAAAGACAGAGAACTACTGGAGAGAGTCCAGAGTTAGGGGGCTGGAGCATCTCTGGTCTGAGGAAAGGCTGAGAGAGCTGGGGCTGCTCAGGCTGGAGAAGAGAAGACACAGAGGGGATCTGATCAATGCTGATCAATATCTCCAGGGGGGTCTCTAGAGGAAGGGGCCAGACTCTGCCCAGTGGTGCCCAGGGACAGGCCAAGGGGCACCGGGCACAAACTGGGACACGGGAAGTTCCACCTGAGCATGAGGAGAGACTTTTTCCCTCTGCGGGTGCCGGAGCCCTGGGCCAGGCTGCCCAGAGAGGGTGTGGGGTCTCCTCTGGAGAGACCCCAGCCCCGCCTGGACGCCACCCTGTGCACCCTGCTGGGGGTGACCCTGCTCTGGCAGGGGGTGGGACTGGGTGATCTCCAGAGTTCCCTTCCAACCCCCACCAGTCTGGGAGTCTGTGAATCTCTTCCATCAGACCTTGCATCTGTGTAGCATCCCTTCCTTCAAGCATGACCTCCAGGCACCATCACACCCAGGGCCCATCCCACCTGGAGAGCATCCGATCCAGCAAGCAGCAGCATGTCCAGCAATCATCACATCCAGCGAGCACCCTGTGCTGGGGGTGCGGGACAGGGCAGCACCCACCCATGACTCCTCACTGCTGGGGCTCGGGACAGCTGGGAGCGACTGGGCACCCACCACCATGGCCGCGCGCCGCTGGGGGGGGGATTCCTGCCGCGGCTTGGCCCTGCGGCACAGCAGTGCTCTCAGCCCCCCGTCCCAGGGGTTAACAGCCCTCAGCGAGGTGGTGTCCACCCAGACCCCAGCCGAGGTGAGCTGAGACACCGCGCTCACTGGCCCCCGCGCGCCGCTCCCGAACGCCGTCAATAACTCACTCTCATTTCTAACCTCGGTGGCAGCGCAGCCCAGCACGGCGGCCGGCTGTGCGCTCCGTCAGGCGGCAGAGCGGGGAAATTCGGCACGTCTGCCTTTGGGCGTCCTCGTAGCCGAAGGGGCACCTCACACAGCCTGAGCCGCACGGTCATTAACACGGGGCTGGGTGCTGGGCGCTGGGTGCTGGGCGCTGGGTGCCACGCTGCTTGCCTGCTGCCAGCCACCCCAACACGGCTGCTCTGCTGCTCACCGCAGCGGCCCCGAGGCCTCCCTGGGGAGGGGACACCCAATTATTCGTGTTTATTAACTTACGTGTTAATACTCTGAAGCCATCCGGCAATGACAGCTTATTACAAGCTTATCTCTCACTGAAGGCTACTCCTCGACGACAATTACAACAGCTACTATTAATTCCTCTTTAAAGGAGCCCTGGCAGGTAATATCTGCCCTTAAATTTAAGACTTGCAAAACCCCCCTAAGACCTCAGTGCAAATATTCCCATTAATTATTTCACATTTGGGGTTTTTTTCAGTTTCCCGCAGCCACGGTGCGTTTCCCCTGCGGGCTCCCCGGCAGCTTTCCGATGGCTTTGAAAGTCTCTGTAAAGACGGGTCCTTGCCGAAAGCCCGGGGGCGAGCTCCCTCCTGCCCCGTGGAGGGGGAGAGAGCACCCAGCGGGCTCCCGGGCAGGCGCTGTGCCGGGGAGGGGTGATGGGGACTGATCGCTGGTGGCTGGAAAACACCAGCTTGGCTGATGGACGTGAGGTTTGGGGGGCTGGATGACGTCCCCTCCTTGGCCCCACTGCCGCAGTCCCACCCATGGGACTCCGGGCATCCCCTCTGCCAGTGGGACGGGACAGGAAGGGACGGTCCCCATGGGACCCGCGCCACACCGTGCCGCTGATTGCTGCTCCAGTGACTGCGGCAAGCAGTAATAATAGATTTTATGATCCATAAAAGCCATCTTTAATGCTTAAGAGCTTGTATCTGTGGTGTAATGGCATTAAAACGCTACTGGCGGGCGGCCATCCCGCCTGCCAAGGCGAGGGCCTGCCTGCCTGCCGGATTTTTCCCGCCGCGTTGCTGTTCTACCAACAAAACCAGACCGAACGCGTCGAGAGGAAAATCTGCCGTGACGCCTCCGGTGCGACGCAGCTGCTTGGCAGGTGGGAGCGCGGTGGTGGCGCCTGAGCCCTGGCACGCTCGGCACACGTATGCCGGGGACGCGGTGCTATGCCACCCTGGCGCGAGGACAGCCAGCCACCGAGCCGTGTCCCCAGGAAGGCACGCTGAGGGTTTCGGTGCCACCCCCCATCCCTCAGAGCAGCGCTGTGGGGATGGAGATGGGAACAAGGACGGTGGCGCAGCCACTCGATGGCTCACGGCATGGTGGGGCGTCGGGGTGCGTGAGGGGCTGGCCACCATCCCCACATTGTGCCTTGGGGCCACATAAACCCGGGGTGTGGGGTGGGGAAGAAATGCCACTTGAGATAAGACTGAACTGGGCAAACGCACTTGGGCCACCCTGTCCCTGTCGCCGTCCCAGTCCCCGCTGCTGCCCTGAATCCCCACTCTCGCCCCTCCTGCCCACCCGTGATTATCGTTCTCTTTAATCTCCCTAATTGCCATGACCTGTGTGGCTCTGGAGCCCCATCCCCGCTGCCCGCCCGTGCTCCCTAAGCCCTTTTAATTACACCGGAGTCCCGGGTGAAGCCGGTCCGGCCACGTGCCCCGGCCCAGGGCCGCACCGCGCTGGCCACGGGGAGGGCGATAAATGAGGGGTGCAGCCGTGGGAGCCTGTGCGCAGAGAGAGGGATGTGGCAGCCCGGGCCACCCCGGCACAGCCCTGGCACGACCTCAGCACCGCACGGCACAAGCCCCCGCACCGCACGGCAGATCCGCAGGGAAAGCAAGCGATGGGGGTGGCATGTCAGAGCGCGAAGGAAAACCGCGTGGGAGGGGGCTGCTTTGACACTGGGGGCACGTGGACATTTGTGCTGGAAAATAATCCAGAAAAAAAAATGGTTTGGGTCAATCCAGTGATCGTGTTTGCTCTGAAATGTGAATATTTGAGATTTGGGGTTTTTTTTTCAAGTTAAGCCTTTGCAAAACCCTTTCCATGGGGGGGGGTGTGTGTGTGTGTGTGTGTATATACATATACAGAGAGATATATTTTTACACTTACATAAAAATTAATTTTATTTTCAACCATCAGCATGTCCAGAAAAAAGAGTGGCAGAATTTCACCTGGGAAGCATCTGGATGACAAGCTTTGAGCGCCAGGAGCCGTCCGCCTGCAGATCCCAGCCCGGAGCCCCTCTGCCTCCCCCAGCCTCCCCAGGGGGGTTCACTCTTCATTTTAAAAACCACGACCCCCCGCTTTGCCCATCTCTCTTCCCAGGTCCGAAATAGCTCCGTTGGTATCCGCTCAGCCCTTCCAGAAAGGATTGTTCAATATTTCTCTGCGAGCTGTGGGATGTCTGATGTTAGTGAGCACATTAAACAGAGGTATAAATTCGTAATGAGCGCCCTGAAATGAATGGTACTTATCATTTATGGATGGAATAATTAAAGATACTGTACTTGGAGGTTTTACACGGTCCTGTAAATTGTCATCCGTGGAGGTAGGGGAATAAGTAGAATTGAAACAGCTTCAATTCGGGAGGTTGAGGCGGCCCCTCGGTGTGTCCGGGGCCGTGGGAACCTGGAGGATCCACCGCGGCAGTGGCTGCGGGGCTGTCCCCGTTCCCATGGGTGGTCCCCCTCCCTGGCTCCCGGAGAGCCTGCGCCATCGGGAATTTGGAGATTTATGCTTTTTTGATGACTTTCCTGCCCTTGGAAATCCGCTGGCAGAGCCAGCCCCGGGGCACCTGCCTGCTGCTCTGCGCTGGCGCGGGGCTGTACCACGGCCAGGCACGGCACGGCACGGCGCAGGGTGCCGCGGGTCCGGGTGATGCTCTGCTCCAGGCATCCCGGAGATCTGGGGGGTTCCCCACCGATGCCGCCCCTGGGGCCCGTGCAAAGCCCAGCCACGGTGCCTGGGGCTGTGGGGTGCCTGGCCGTGGGACACCCTGTGCCGTGCCGTGCCGTGGTGGGTGCAGGGGGCACCCAGCCCACCCAAGCACCCCTGGGACCCCCACGACACCCCAGGGGCAGAGCTGCCTCTCCCGGCACCGCGTCCTCTGTCCTATTTTAACTCCGATCATCTAAAATACTGTAACTATGGCAACCGCTGCAGGTGAGACTCATTACAGTTAATCCTCTAATTACTAACTACCTCTTCAATCAGTTGTAATTACTTTGGGGACACAGTTAACCTCTCATTAGAAACGCATGGCCACGTTTTACCAAAAGCACAAACAGTGACATGCCTGGTAATTTAGCACCGCGGCACTCAAGGCCACTCTCCGTCTTTTATGCCGGCACAATCTCATCCCTGTCATTAACCAGGAATGGTTGTCATGACAATTAATCATTCAATCCCTCATCAGCAACTTTTGCCAAATGTCACCCTGCTCTTGATCAAATGAGAAGGGAAAATTAAATGAATCAATTCAGCACCCTGGCATTTGTGCCTATTTTTCTTTTGGGGGGTGGGGGGGGGATGTTTGGTGGGGAAGTTGGAGATCGCCCAACTCTGCCTATGGGTGAGGGGTCTGAGGGGCCTGTCCCGGGGCTGGGGGGGCACCCGGTGCCCTCCAAGGAGCACCCCCAGGGCTGGGGGTCACCCTGCACCCCTCGGGGTTCCCTGATCTGATACTCCAGCTGCTGGGGCCATTGGGCCATCACCAGCTCCTTCCACGGCCACCCAGATGTGCCGTCCCCAGATGTGGCGTCTCCAGATGTGCCATCCCCAGATGTGCGGCAGCGATGGCTCAGCCAGCCGGGTTAAGGCTGGCGACCTCCAGAGCAGAGCAGAGCGCCCGCTCCTCCACCCTGCTCCAATTTTGCAAACAATCCTCTCTCCGATCATTTTCCTTTTAAACCTGTAATTAGCTGGAGTCATTTGTTGCATGTAAATCCCAGTCCTTAATTGCCGGCACTAACCTTGAGCAGTGCTGGGACTCCTGGTGGCATGGCCCCAGCCCCAGCCCCATGGCCGTGCCAGACCCCCCTGCAGACCCCCGCCCGGGCCTGGGGCGTGCACGGGGTTGGGGGGCTGCCAGGGCTCTTGGTCCCACCAGAGAGGTGTCGGGGGCTCAGCACCGTCAGCTGGTGACAGGCTCTGTGCCGTCCCGCTGGCCTGCAGGAGAGGTCACGGAGCCCCGACCCCCCCAGAATATCCTGACGTGGCACTGCTCCGCTCAGGGCTTCATTTATAATTCCCAGGGCTGAGCCTGGTCAGCCTGCAAGAAGGAGGCGGGGGGGGCGCTCACCTGGCTGCGCAGACCCCAGGGAGGTGAGGTTGGGTGGCTGTGCGTCGGGGTGGCCGTGTTTTGGGGCAGATGTGCTCCGGTCCCGGGGGCTGTGTGCTGGCGCAGGGTGGCTGCTGGCCCCCCAGGGCACCCTGAGGCCACGGCTCATCCCAGGGGGCTGGTGACCACTGTGGGAGCACGGCACCGTCTGCGGGTGGGGAACGCACCCATCGCCTGCACGGCCCCGCGGTGGGAGGGCAGGCTGGGCAGGGCTGAACCCGTCCCCCCCACTGCCGGGGAAGGGGGAAGTTTCACTGCGACTCAATTATAGGAGGTTGTAAAATCGCATTAGGGAAGTTGGCATTTAAAGCTTGATGCGTTTGGACAGTGTGTCTCTCCCCGGCTCGGGGAAATCGATTACCCGTCAGAGGGCTGGGCGGGCTGGGGCGTGCTGCTCGCACCGCGCACACCGCGCGCACCACGCACACCAAGCACACCGCGCACACCGTGCACACCAAGCACACCGTGCGCACCAAGCACACTAAGCACACCGCGCACACCGCGCACACCAAGCACACTAAGCACACCGCGCACACCGCGCACACCGTGCACACCGCGCACNCACCAAGCACACCAAGCACACCATGCACACCGTGCACACCGTGCACACTGCGCACACCAAGCACACCAAGCACACCGCGCACCTCAGCCAGGGCTGGGCAGCCCAGGAACCCCCGGCTGGGGCAGGAGCTGGGCCCAGGGCTGGGGGCACCCCGGGGCACCCGACCGCAGTGTCCCCCCAGGCAGGGCAGAGGAAGGGTGCCTGTGCCAGGGCAGGCGGGCACCCATGCCCCCGCTCTGGAGAGGGGGACCGGGGGGTCCTGTGGGGCCACTCCCACCCCCCATGGCAGCGAGCGGCACAGCTCAGCGCTTTTTTATTTAACAGCCTTGATTGTGAATTCCCGTCCTGTCTGCTCACACGTGCGTGGCTTGGCTCCTGCTCCCGCCCGGGAGAACCCATCTGCTGCCGAAAGCCCCTGGCACCGGCACCCGCCTCCCTCGGTGCTGTCGGGTCCGTGCGGGGCCAGGGCCATGATCACTCCCCAAAGCGGGCGCAGGGAGGGTGACACCATCCAGCATCACCTCCCAGGCCAACATGGGAACTGTCACTGCGCCTGAGGCTCACCTCCTTCCGCTCCGCGTCCCACCACTCTCCCGGCACCTGGAGGCAGCCAGGATCTGGCTACGCCACGGTGGCGTGGGGATGGGCAGCTCTGGGGGACAGGGTTGATGTTATATTGGGGTGTCCTCCGAGGGCCCCCTCCGACTGGCCAAGTTCCCCCTGGGTGCATGAAGAGCACCAGGCGCCTCCGGCACAGCTCCAGGCACCGTCGGCAATGCCAGGCTGTGCCGGGTGCCGGCATTGCCCTTCCAGCCCTGGCTGTCCCGGCTACCCCGTGAGCCCCTGATTAATTCCCTGAAACCTGCAGTGCGCAAATGAGTAATAATCCCAGCTAACGCTAATTGGTGAGCTGCATCCCGACAAATTGATTTGCTGGTGCGATCGCACGGCGGGGCTGTGTTAACATCGCACGCCCAGCCGGCCCCACGCCCGCTGCGCAGGGGGGTCACGCCGGCCTGCCGGGATGCTCCAGGGATGCTCCAAGGGCTGCCGGGGGCCAGCACTGCCACGATGCTCCCAAGCCACTGGCTCACACCAGGAGGGACCCAGCCCAAGCCAGGACGGTGCAGCCAGGCTCAATCTCAATGCCTGGGAGCGGGATGAGCGAGGACTGCCCCTGCTGGGATGGGGACAGGCAGAGAGGGCGCTGCGACAGGCAGTGGCTGGGATCCAGCCCGGGATGTCCCCCGGGTGACATCCCCTGGGCTGGCAGGAAACCTCTCCAAACCTGCCCTTGCCCTCCCAGTTCCACAGCAGGCAGAAGAGCCCTGGGGAGAAGTCGTCCGTCTCCCCGGTGTCCAGGCGATGGTGGAGCAGCAGGGGCTCCTGCCTCCCCGCAGCTCCACCCGAGCCCCTCCATCACGGGGCTGGGGTCTCTGCCCTCCTGGCAATGCCAGGAGAGGGGGCACCCTGGCTCCATGTGGTTTTTGGGGGAGAAGGGGCTGCCTGGAGCAGGGATCCGGGGGGTTCAGTGCAGGGCTGGGACCCGACGGGAGCCACGGGACCCCATGGGGGACACAGGCAGTCCCCAGCAGGGCCTGGGGAGGCAGCTCAGGTGGGGTCAGGAGGGATGGAAACCTGGGAAGGAGCATCGCACCCCCCACCCCAGCTCACCCCGGCTCCGGCACCTGCGTGGCTCAGCCGGCCTCACCGGTGACTTGTTGCTGCGGAGCTCGGCAGGCGGGAGCTGGGCAGGAGCCCGGGGCTGTGCCGCTGCCGCTCGCTCTCGTCAATTCTTTATGGCGCTGCATCTTTAATAGCTTTACAGAGCCCATTTAATGTGCTCCGAGACATGAAGTGCTGTCTAATCAGCACATTTAGGAGAATTGCCCACATCCTGGTCTCGCTGCCATAAAACAGTGCCCACAGAAGCATCTGTAATTAATGCTTTTTTTCGCTCGCTCCCTCTCTCTCCCACTGAATCAATTTATAAAGCACGGACTTCCTCTGCGCTGGAGCTTTTAGGCTGTTTTACTCCAGCATCCGAGGTGACTAGGCAGCGCTCGTCAATTAAGCAGCTGTGTATAATGGATGCTTCAGAGTAAAAAACACAGTCTGATTCCCAGAAATGATCAATGCACATTTTTCTCACAAAAACACAGGCTCACACGCACCCACTGGGCTCTGCTCACCCTCCCGGGGCTGAGCGAGGCCACCAAAAAGGAAAGGGGGGGGTGTGGGGGGGTGGAAAAAAGCTTCTCTTTTCTCCTGCCTTTGGAAGGGAAAGATAAAATGGGCTGAGGATCAGGGACAGAGCTGATCGCTGACCCCCGCCTGGGGAGGGACCTGCCTGCAGCCACCCGGAGCGGGTGTGAGGTCCCTGGGGAAGGCACCGACCCCAGACCTGTGGTGCTGTGCTGGGGGGGTGGGTCAGTGTGGCCACAGAGGGTGGGAGGGGCGTGCTGGGACCCCCGGGGGTCCTGCGCTGTCCGGCCCCTGCCGCCCGGCTGCAGCTCTCTGGGAAAGTTTGCAGGTTTTATTGCGTGAGCCGGAGGTGGCTCCTAATTGAGAACAAGGAAATAAGAAGGGAGAGAAAGTGGTGGTGGGGGGCGGCCGAGCTGGCAGGGAAGGGCCAGCCACCCCCCCGTGCCCCCCGCTCTGTTTTGGGAGACTTCAAAGCCTCCCGGCGCACAAAGGCGGCCGCCTTTGCTCTTTGGCCGTGCGGATCAAAGCTCGGCAGCGGGGAGGACACCCGCCAGCGCTCGGAAAGTCCAGCGGCGCGTGATGCCGTGCGACCCCCAGGCTCCCAGGCCCCCAGCCCCCCAGCTCCTGGCAATGCCCAGCACCCTCTGGCATCACCACCTCCTCCCTATTCCTGCTGCCACGGGATGCAACAGGAGCCGAGCCCTCCCGTGCCCCATCCTGGCCATCATCCCGCTGCGGGTGTACCCGTGTGCCCCCTGCATCCTCCCTGCACCCCCATGCCTGGCGCCGGCTCCAGCTCGCTTTGCCCCGTGAGTCCTGCTGCCCCAGGGACGGGGACGGGGACAGCCCAAAGCAGGGCACCGCCATGGTGCTCAGCACCATCATATCCACCAGGACACGAGGACGCGGACGAAGCGTCNACAAGGACGCGGACGAAGCGTCCCCGCTCCCCTGTTCACAGCGCTTTCTGCCTTCCCGGCAGCAACCTGCCGTTTCCGCGGTGGCAGGTTTGGCGATGGTGTGGGGTCAGGAGCCGTTTCCCCTGAACAAGGGCAGCCACGGGCTGCCAGCACTGCCAGTGCCCAGCCCCGAGCCACCCTGCACCCTCCCTGACAGGGAAGGGCGGCCACCCCTGGGTGGCGGCGGCTCACGGTAACCTGCTCCAAAATGGAAAATTATAATGGTGTTTAAATTGTTTTTAAGGCAAAGCCTAATTGGGACCATACACCTGGGGGTCGTGCTAATTTCCAAGCGATAATTGGCCTCGTAAAGCAGAGAGGGCAGCGTGGCCGGGCTGCGTCAAGCGGGATGGCAGGAGCAGGGTGCCGGGAGCTGGGTGCCGCCGGAGGTGGGGTGGTCCTGCCAAACCGCCGGGGTCAGCAGCCCCTGGCCAGGAGCCCCACCAGCCTCTCGGCTCTGGCAAGCTGGCATCGAGTTATCCTGGAACAGCAGGGCTCTTGCCCATGAGGGCTATGGCTTTTCCAGGAGGGATTTCAGGGCTGGCCTCTTGCGGAACGTGACTCGGGGGCACACAGTGACTGATTTGCACGGTTTCTGCCGCACACAAAGGCGGAGCAGCGCCGATGGTGACGGATGTGCTGGCTCAGTCACCGAGACTCAGCTTCCTCCTGCCCAGCCCTGCTGCAGCTCACGCAGCGATGATGGTCCCACGGGGCAATCGCGGCCCGTGCAGGGCTGGGGATGCCCAGCATTGCTGGCTGGGCTGGCACAGAAAAGCGAGGTGCTGCAGAGAAAACAGCATTTGAAAAAAACAGAGAAAAATCCTGGTTCAAATCAATTATCTGCCCTGGAGGCCATAGGCTTGGAAACACCCTGCAGAGAACGCAGGCAGGTTTCGGTGCCAGGTAGCAGGGACAGCAAAGGAAGCAGAGCCCGAGGCCAGGACGGCACAGACGGGTGGCAGAGCCACGGCACCGCCGAGATGTCTGATTTCTCTTTCCTCCTGCAATGTTCCAGCCGAGGGCAATGATGAGGCTTTTTATTTCTCTCCTGCAAAAATATCGATTTCACTCGCTATTGCCGTGCCTCCCCGGGGCTCTCGCAGCCTTGTGCCTGCCTTGTCCTGCTGAGACCCCGAGCGGGGCTGCGGGGCCAGGCAGCCTTCCCTGGGGACAGGACAAGCATTTTGGTGCCTCGGCTCATCGTTCTCCTCGGCACCTGCGTCATGATATCCCTGGCACCCAGCAAACTAGTGCCAAAGCGGGGACAAAACCCGATGGTCCAAACTGGAGCATCTTTGGGCGAGCAAGTCCCTGCGGGAGGGGGCCAGAGGGCTGGGGAGGGGGCTGTGGGGCTGGGGACACCCCCTCAGCATGGCCACAGGCCCCACATCCCTCCCCTGAGGACTCCCAGCCCACAAAGCTGGTTTCCCACTCCTTTCATTTTGTTTCTGACTTTGCCCTAATAAACCCTCCCAGGAGCTGGAGCCCCCCAAAAACATCATGGGGAAAATCCAGGGAGACGGTGGGGCCACGGATCAATCCCGTCCCGGCGCTGCTCCCACGCCTGCCCCCGCTGACCTCTGCCGCGCCGGGGCAGCCGGTGTCTCTGCCTCCCTCTGTCCTCGGCTGTACGGCTGAACCGCCGTAACCGGATTTACGGCCGTGGGCTGGAACACGTCATGCGGGGACGGAGCCACTCGTACACTCTGTACATCTCCATTAATCTTCCCCGGGCACTGCAGGTCATCGGGCTCTGCTCCTCGGGCAGGGACCCCTTGCTCCCGGGGGGAGAAGGGGCTGTGGGAGGGGGCAGGTGGGATGGGCAGGAGGAGCGGAGCCCGGTGACGCAGCCACCGTGGTGCCACGGCCAGGCCGGACCAGGGGGTGCCCATCGCTTTGCCGGCACGGTGCTCACCCGGCTGCAAAGCGACGCTCCCTCCTCGGAGGTCACGGCTCAGCTGTAACGCCTCCTGAGCGCGTTTGCCTGTGGCAGGCTGCCGAAAATTAATATGCAGACTGGGGGGGATCCTGCCCCCTCACGCAGGCACCGTTTGAGTGAGGGGAACGTAAACCCGAGCTGAGTGTGTCTGCCACGGGAGCGGCGCAGGAAACGATGCTCTTATCAGAGCAGCGACACCGACAGCCAGGCTTTATACATTTTTAATAAATCATTTTAAATTCTTGACTGTCAGGAGGATTGAATCAGGTGCTACCCTGGCTGAAAGGCTGGGGGGCTGTGCCGGCTCTCCCAGTGGCCCAGCACTGCTGCTGATGGGGTGCACGGGGGCTCCGGTCCCACCACGTGGCATCTCTTGGGGCCACCGGACATTGCTCAGTGCCACGAGCACCAGGCTGTCCTCCCGCGGTGGGCTTGGGAATCCTTCACCTTCCTTTTCCCCTGGTCGGTGCCCTCCAGCGTGCCAGGGCCGCTGATAGCCCAGCAGAACGGTGCTGAGCCGGGAGCAGCACCGGGGAGAGGGGGAACCTGCTGAAACAAGCAAGTTGCAGTGATTGCCGTTTTCCAAATGTCAGCAGATTTGGAGGGGAAAGAAGGAAATAAGTTAAAGGTGAAGATCTCCCGGGAATCTCCAGCTTGTTCCGATTTTGCTTCCGGAGCCCGGCTGCCCACAGACACGTGCTCCCCCCGGGCTGCCCCCCTCGGCAGAGACCACCCTGCAATCCAGGCTGACAGCACACGCCAGCAACGCTCCGTAAATGCAATTAAGCATCGTAATCGAGTCGTTTGGGGGAGAAGGAAACTAGTTGCAGAGCAGCGGAAGGGAAATTAAAAAATCCGTGCAGGAGGGAGGTACGTAACGCCACACGCAAGGGATGGGGCAGCAGCAAACCCTGAAGCAGCATCGCGCCCGGCCCTGATCAGCTCCTGTTTGCAGGAACCGGCCGCTCACAAAGCCAAAAGGTTTTGGCCAAGGAGCTGGTGAACCCCCTGCGATGGAGCTCTGCCCCCCTGCCAAAGCAGGAGGCACCCCGGGCTCTGTGGGTCTCTGCGGGCTGAAAGGTGCCCTGGGGACCATCAGGAGGTGCCCATGGGAGAGGGGGACAGGACCCAGCTGGAGGGGGCCGGTGCCTTTGCTGCTCTGTGATGGCCGGGGTGCTGCCCGCCGCGGGTGCCCTCTGCAGCCAGAGGCATGGGGACCCCCCGGACCCTCCTCGGCTGCGCCTCCACCCAGCGATGCTGCTGAGCGCTCCCACACAAAGACGCTGTGAAACGGCCCCCGTAGCGGATATGAAACATTCCCAGGTGAGATAAAACCAAATCACCTGTCAGTCAGCCCAGTATCTCTCGTGGCATCGGAGGCTCGTGACTAAAAGGGCTAGAAAACGCACCGCAGGCTGGAATCCGCTCTTCCTTGCGTTCCCAACCCTGCTCACAAGGGCTTTCGCCCAGGCTTCTGAGCAAGGTTGAATTTTTCACAAAATACAAATGGGAAGGAAAGAAAAAGGCACGGGATCTGCTCTGTCGCTTCAGGGAACAGAGCACGGGGACAGCAGAGAGCGAGGATGGCAGTGACTCCGGTGCGCTCCCTGACCGCTGCCGGGATGCAGATCTGGTGCGGGGCCGTGCTGGGGCACGCTCAGGGCTGGTGCTGTGTCGTGCCCCGGCCCCAGGAGCATGCGGGTGCTTCTTGCACACCCGCAGCATGGGTGCTGTGATGTCCCCTGGGTGCTTTTTTGGGGTGGGAAGGTTGCAGGGGGTTCTGAAGGGAAGCCTGACTCTGCTCCTCATCTCAGAGCTGGGAAGACCCTGGGGGAAGTCGCGGGAGCAATGATCCATCATGTGCCAGTGACCTGGACTGGGATATTTTTAAGCAGGGAATAAAAATAGACTCTGGCTGACGGCGAGAACTCGCTCCCGGCATCGCTGTCAAGGGGGCTGAGGGCTGCGCTGGGGGGGACAGGGTGCACCACGGCCCCTCGCACCCCAGCCAGCCCACCCCGAGCCTTGCACGGTTATCCCCCTGCTATGGACAGTCGGTCCCAACTCACTCTTAGGGTCCCCCTCGTGTCACCCCCCGCACCCTGGGGACCACCACCCTGCCCAGGCAAACCCCTTCCTCCTGCAGCCCGCAAACGCCAGGCTGTTTGTGCCAGGCTGCCGATGCCGCCGCAGAAATCGCGCTGCCTAATGTACGGCTGCCTGTGAGATAACGCAGGCAGCCGCTGGCCCCAGGACCTGACTGAAACGGAGATTTGTTTCAGCTGAATGACTTGCTGAATCTATA
>VWZZ01005832.1:41673-57831 GCA_013399095.1 Psophia crepitans | reverse complement strand
TGCCCCCCTTTGCACGCCCCCCCCCGGCAGCTGTCGTGACCCTAACCCTGCTCCTGCCATGTCCCCCCTTGAGGGGCTGTCCCTTGGGCTGAGGTGCTCTGTGCTGGCACCAGGCTCCCCTCTGCACCGCTCCCCCCCAAGCAGCCTGGCACAGCACCCCGAGGGCAGCAGGACTCCCCCCAGCCTCACAGCACGCCCGTGACAGCCCAGGAGGGGCTGTGGCAAGGGCAGCGGGGGGGACATGCACTGAAGGGGACCACAGCAGATAGAACCCAGCTGGCACGAGGCCCTGTACCTGTCCTGCTCCTGCACTGACCCAAACTGCCCAGCAGAAGCCACCGAGGGCCACCGGCAGTCCCTGGGGCTCAGCATCATCTGCCCTGCAAGACAGGAGCACCAGCAGAGCCCAAGGCACCCCTGGAACAGGGGTCCCTGCTCCTCTCCTCACAACCAACACCCCGGTGTGGCACAGAGTGCCCCCCCCAACACAACAGCAACACAAAGCATGGCAAATGTTACGCTTAACAAAAGGTTAAAAATTTAAATACTCTTTGACTTTAGTGCAAGGCAAGCAAATGATACCACAGGTCCAAGTAGGTGCTCAGCCCCCCGGGGGGGCCTGGCTCAGAACCAGCACGAGGCAGCAGCACGCACACCTGTGCGTGTACACACACACACATGAGACGGGTTATTGCTTGGGACACAGCCGGGACAAGTGTGCACAGGAGGGAACAGGACAAACAGCATGGAGCTGGGGGCTGAGCCCCACCCTGCTGCTCCCTCCACAGGGACACGCAGGGCTCTGGCCCCTCCACTCCTGCCCTGCCCTCAGGCACAGGGGCTGTGCCAGCTCCCCAGAACCTCTGGGGACGCACACCAAGCCGGTACGGCAGGTGGGCTGCTCCCAGCCCTGCTCACGCCTGGGTCACAGCTCACAGCATGACCCCGAGAAGGGACATTCCCTTTACCACGGCTCTGCTCCTGGAGAGCTGTCCCTTCCGTGCCTGCTCCTCAGACACCCAGCTGGGCCTGGGGACCTTGGCACCCCCAGCACAGAGACACGGCTAGTCCAGAGCTGATGGGACTGCACTGGGGTCATCCCGCACCATGCCTGGGATCAGACCGCTCCTTCGAAACCAGCAGCAGTTACCTCCTGAGCAGGTGCCATGAGAGCGGCTGTGTCCCACTGTGCCGCAGGCAGCCTGCTGGTGGTCTGGAGAGGGAGCTGGGATCAGCTCCCCAGAACTGGCAGCATGTGCGAGACGAGACAGGAGGAAGCAGGCTCCAGCAGACAGGGAAACAGGGATGAGGCAGTGATGCTCTGCTGCCAGGATGCAATGGTAGACGCTTTGGCACAGTGGTTTCCTGTGCCTTGGGGCTGAGCAATGGACTCCGCTGGAGCCAGGGACGCCTCAGCATGGCCAGGAAGGTCCAGGAAAGGTGCTTTAGACACCTCAAGGCACAGAAGGCCTCTGCCCAGGACTCCCTGGTACAAAGCTGGGACCGTCGCTCCCCCCATAGGAGGACATTTGTGCCTGTGACAGGGTGGGGGCAGTGGAGGCCCCCACCTACAGATTAAAAACCAATGTGATATGTACAGACCGACATATATAAATATATACCAACCCTGCAGTGCCACTTTGGCACTGTGGAATGTGTCAGCAGAGCTGCTCCAGCCTGGCCTCGGCCCATGCTGGCACGATCCCTCCCTCCCACCCTGGGCCTGGGAGAGAGGCAGCAGCTGACGGACCGGCAGCAGCACAATCCCAGGCAGCAGATTCAGAAGCATCCAGGTCTGTCCCAGGGACGAGCGCCTGTCCCTGGCCAGAGCTCCTCAGTCCAAGCTGCATGCTGCTGCCAGCCCTGGAGCCATCCTCACAGTCTTCAAATACAGACGTGTAAAGCCGTAAACAAATCCAGCACAGCCGCTGCTGCCTTTGTCCTTCAGGCTGGACTGTTGTTCTGCTGGGCACCCGGAGAGGCAGGGGGGTCCCAGGGGCTGGAGAACAAGCTGTGTTTTACAGCCGGGTGGGCTCTTCCTCACTGTCGCTGCAGTTTCCACAACAGTCCTGAAGTCAGAAGGGCAAGGAAAGGGAGGAGGGAGAGAAAGGAGCACAGCAAGCAGCGGGTGAGCACGGTCACCACAACCCAGCCTACAGCTGCACTCTGGCAGGGAAGGGCCAGGCCCCCCCCCAGCCTGTGCGTGGGAGAGCTACATGGAGGCAAGGGACTGGAGGGGACCCCCAGTCTGCAGACAAACAGTCAAGCTGCATCTGGGGGTTCAGCTCCTGGCAGACAGACTGGTGAGCACGCAGCTGACTAGCTCGGAAGCTGGGAAGAAGCTGGGCTCAATGGAGTACAGCCACCCAGGGAGACAGCTCAGTACCAGCGCAGACGCTCTGCCCTGCTCAGGGCTCAGCTGGCCACAGAAGCAGCTGACAGGAGGGACTTTCAGTCTGGCCAGAACGGGAGGGAGTCTGAGCACAGGAAAATGCCAAATCCTTCACAGTTTCTCAACACTTCTGTGTGTCCTGGCCATCCAAAAAGAGGAGTGAAGGGAACTTCCCACAGCCCCCCAGGAGCAGAGCTCCCAGAAGTGGCAGTGCCAGGGCAGCTTTGGCTCAAGCTGAGGGCAAGGCCTCTCCACGAAGGCAGCGAGAGCAGGGAAGCAGGATTAGTGGCTCAGGGGGCAGTTAGAACAACAAGCAGCTTGTGCTCTGCTGGGGGAAGGGGACAGGCACTGAAGGACAACACTCCTCTTTCCCAGATCTTCCCATGTCCGCGGGCCACCGGGTATTTCCCTGAACAGAGCAGCCAGGAGAGACTGCTCACCTCTGGAAAGAGAAAACATGTGGCAAATCACAGCTCAACCTCTGCCACAGGCAGCTGCCCATCCTCCTGCAGGTCCTGCCTGCCTTGGGAAGGGCCGGGTATCCCAGCCCAGAGCTGGCTCTGGCTCGGGCAGCCCACTGAACAGTGAGGCACAACTCGGAGCTCGTCAGGGAAGCAGGAGTCAGCACCGGGTGGCTGAGAGTGGGTCCAGAGCCAACCACGCTCGAGTCCCACAGCTGCCAGCAGCTGTTGAGAGGCAGCAGCCCAGAATTTGCCAGTCCTGGAAAGAAGGCAAAGACTGTTCTGCGCAGAGGAGACAGGCAGGCAAGCAAGCCCACAGCAGCTGCAAGACATTTCCGTTCTCCTCATCCCTCGAAAGCGCTGCTCTCTCCGCCTGCTCAAGCTCTGGCAGAAATGCTCTGGGGAGCCCAGGAGCCCATTCCAAGAGCAAAGGTCTTCTTCAGGGATGGTATTATTTATGCAGGAAGGGAGCAGACATCCTAGTTCAGTGCCTTCAACAACAACTCTCTGCCTGTCTGCCTGCAGCATGTTTAGCCAGGACACTCCATCCCAGCCCTCTCGACTCCCCCAGCACAGGGAGCGCCAGCCAGGGGAGGGCTGGCTCCCTGCAGCCTTGCATGGGTCCCCCCCGAGAGCCTCGGGGTGCAGCCACCCAGGACAGGGAGAGACTCTGCCTGCTTCCCCCTTGTGCCCACCTCCCTGCCTGGCACAGTGCTGCTAGACGACTTGCTGGGGAAGAAACACTGGACAAGCTCTTACCTGTCTGCTGAATAAGCGCTGGAGTAACCCTTTTTTGGGCTGTGGAGAAGGCTGCCCTTTCCAGTCCAAGTCTGGGGGCACCATGCCATCTGTGCTAAAGACATTCAGCTCCTTAAAACACTCCGTCTCGATCATCTGGAAGAGGGTACAGATGGCTGCAGCGACTGCCACACAAAGCCTGTCACTGAGGGCCCAGCAGAGTGCAAGAGGAGCAGGGACAGCACAAATCCTGTGGGACGCTGCACTCTGCCATGGCGGGCACAAGCAGGAGCAAAGACCTGTCCTACAAACCTACCTCGTTCTGCCAAGGAATGGGCACGCTTCCCGTAGCAAACTTCTGGTAGAAGTCGTTGTCTGTGGGCTCCAGCTCCACCCCTTTCACTGTGGAAAACTGCTCGATGTCCAGAACATCCTTGCAGTAGATGGCCTGTGGCTAAACAGGACAAAGACTGCTCTAACGCCAGGCTCCATGAAGATGCCACCACCTCAAACCACAGTGGCTCATGGTCAAGCCCAGACCCCTTCTCCCTGCAGCCAAGAGCTTGCTTGACCTCTGTTCTGCCAGACTCCAGAAACAAAGAGGGAAGGGAATGGGCCCCATGTCCTCAGGTGAGCCACCCCAGTGCTCCTGCTTCCCCTGACAGCACCAGTGATTGAAGAGGTCAGGACATGGATGGGCACTTACATCTGGTTTGAAGGGTGGGTCCAACATGCCTGCCTCCAGCCTCCTGAAGTTGAGGTGCTTGAACAGAGGGTGCTCCTTCACTTCCTTGGCCCCATCTCCTCGGCACCCCAGGCGCTCCAGAGGGTCTTTGCACAGGAGCTGCAACACAAAGGAAATCAGTGCCCCGGGTGGGGGGTGCTTCAGGCAGGAGCAGCCCCGAGGTCAGCTGGGCCCCTGCAGTATGTCTCCAGGGGTGGCACAGGCCCTCTGGGCAGCTGGGAGAGTGAGGAAGTCAGGCACTCTGGACCCTCCTGCACTGCCTTATTAGGGACAGGGGAACCTGGCAGCCACCAGCACCATTACAGGGAGCAGCCTCAGTGTTCTCCTGCTTCGTGCAAAGAGGTGCTGGGAGTGAAAGGACAGGGATGCACACTCATACCATGGTGCACAGGGAGCGGGCGCAGGGCGAGAACTTCTCCGAGTACTCCTCCTGCACTTCCTTCACCAACCGCTCCACCTCCTCCCGCTTGATCTTCTTCTTGCGCTGCTGGAAGGGGGACTGTCCCTCGATCATCTCGTACACCAGGCAGCCCAGAGCCCACCAATCTGGGCTGAACGTGTAGCGCTCGTTCTTCACCACCTCTGGAGCTACACAGGAGCAGGGGTGAAGGGTGTGTGAGGACAGGGAGAGCACATGCGCCATCAGAGAACACTTTTAGATTAAACCAGGACCACTTACCCATGTAGCCAACTGTCCCCACCCGGCCCTTGATTGTTTGGCCCTCCGGCACATGCACAGCTAGCCCCAGGTCTGAGATACGGATGTGACCTGCACAGAGGGGGGGACAAGTTAACAGGCCAAGAACAAGGGGCAATGTTTGAAGGCACCAAGAACACAGAGCAAGCCTAGTTCAAGAGGAGGAAGAGAGAAGGACTCAGGCCCAGGGCTTCTTTTGACCCTGTACTCACCATGGTCATCCAGCAATATGTTCTCTGGCTTCAGGTCCCTAGGAAGGGGGAGACTTGATTAACGAGAAGGCGGTTGTCAGAGAGAAGGACATAAGGTACAGCAACATCTCAAGAAGGCACAGATAAGCAGCAGAGGGATGCAAGGCCTCTGCCTTGGGCACACAGATGACCTTCCCTTCACCCCTGCCCTGGAGTTAGCCCTGCAAGCTCTCCCCTCCTTTAACCCTCCACAAGAAAGCGAGCCCGTGGCTGATTCCCTCTGCACAGGGAATTCCCTCTTTGCCCCAGCACAGAGCTTGCTGTGGGGCAGGTCAGGCAAGAGAGAAGGAGCTTGCCCCGCCCCAGAGCAAGGCGCAGGGTAGGACCAGAAGGGACTTTCTGGCCCTGTGTTTAGCCACACTATCCCCAACACTCTGCATCACACAGCCTGGTGAGTACAGTCATACAACCAGTTGGCTCTCCCTCCTGCCCTCTCCCTACTGCCCTGCTCTCCATCTTGAGCCACTGGGGCAGCCTACCGTCCTTTGTTCTAGTGTCAATATGCCCAGGGAGTTAAGCACCCAAGTGCCTGCCCCGAGGCATTCACAGCAGGATCACATCCTGTTCTTGGTGATCATTTACCAGCATGAGGAAGCCAGCTAAGCTCTCCGTCTCTCCCATGAGATCAGCTTTCTGTTCCTGATCCCCTCTAGCCCAGCTCTGTTCTGCTTTCAAGTCAGTTTATTCTCTTGAGCAGACAGACCCAGCTGGGTTAGTAAGAGCAGCGGGAACCCTCTTGGCTTCTGCAGCCTGTACAAGGTCTCCCAGCAGGGACCAGGCAGCACGCACCTGTACACGATCCTCTCCTGGTGCAAATCCTCGAGGCCGCAGCAGATCTCGGCAGCATAGAAGGCTGCCCGGGGCTCCTCGAAGCCAGCCTCTCCCATGTGGTAGATATGGAACTTGAGGTCCCCTCCATTCATGAGGGTCAGCACTAGGCAGAGAGCATCTTTAGTTTCATATGCATAGGCTAAGCTCACCTGCAATTCAGGGCAGAAAGGCTGTTAGAAGACACAGCTGGAAGAGGGAGGTGCCCATGCTCTGACAGGCACTTTGTCACCCAAGCAGCCGCTCACAGGCAGCAGGACCCGACCTTTGCCAGCAGAGGAGGCAGAGGGGGAACGGTGCAAACCCAGGGAGGACATGAAGTGCCCAGCAGCCCCTGCACACCCCTCCATTTTCCTCAGACAGGGAGGATGCTATTTCCCTGAGCCAGAACTGCTCCCCTCCAGCTCAAGCAGCACCCAACAGCAACCCCGAGGCAGCACCTGACTAATCCTCCGTAAGGAGAGGTTTCAGACTGTCCACACCTCAGTGCAACTAGGGAGAGAGCTCCCCACCACACAGCTCAGGGGTAGGCTTCTGCCCATTTAGCTGTCCGGTGAGACAGTTCTCGCTGCTTGCTTCTACCCCAGAGGTTAAGAAGGTGCCTGTGAGACCAGGTGGGTGTTTGGGCCTGACTTTGGGGGCAGTTAGGTCATCTTGTGGAGGCAGTAGGAGGTCCTGCCAGACCTCAGCCTTGCGAGAGATCTGCAGCCACCAGGACCCTACCCTATGGGGCAGGGCCTGCTCCTGCCTCTCCACATGGGTGAGGAGCACCGAGGTGCCAGGCCGGCTGGTTGGAGGAAGAATCAACCACCGCAAAGTGAGAGCAATTCCTATGTACTTACTACAAACCTACTGTTCACTTTTTCCAGGATCTGTTTCTCATTCAGAGCCATGGCCTCTCCCTTCCGTTTTTTGATCCGTTTCTTCTCCAGCTTCTTGCAGGCATACATCTTCCCCGTGGCACGCACTTGGCAGGCACAAACCTGGAGGGGGGACAAGGCTCAGCACCCTCCTGCTGTTTCCAGGGAATGGGTCTAGGTTCTGCTCTCAGGAAGAGGCACGGGAAGGCAAAGATGTCCCTGTCCCCACCTTGCTCTGAGGTTAGGGAGAAGGCTGTTGTCAAAGCAAGGACACAGGGAGCAGTGACATCTCCAGATGTCCCTGCCAAGACACTGGGAACAGACTCTGCCCAGGCAGCAGCACACACCACAGGACGTGTGCTACCTACCCTGGGCAAAACTCCTCCCATGCCTCCAGTCCCTGGCTGCTGCCCCTCAGGGGGAGCTGACAGACTGTGCTGTGCCCCGAGCACAGCAGTGCCCAGCACAGCCTCCCCGCAGCCCTCCCAGCCAGGGGCTGGAGCAGCTTGTGGAACCCTGATGGCCCACCCAGTTCTGCATCTGGCAGCGGGCAACGGTGACTGCCTGGTACCCTGAATGCAGGGGAAATGCCGGTCACTCACCTCCCCAAAACCGCCCTTGCCCAGCACACGGTACTGACGGAAGGTGTTTTTGGTCACTGGCTGCCTGCGAGGCAAAGGAAACTGGAGTGAGATGGGAGCAGGGAAGAGAGAAGGGCTCAACTCAAAACCACCCCCGTGCCCTGAGCTGAGAAACTGTGGCTTGCCCCCAAACCCCTGCTCAAGCAGACCTTGCTTCCCGGCGAGGCAAGCAAGGCCGGGGCAGCCAGCAGAGGCTGGTGGTGCCAATAAAGGGCCCTGAAGGAGAGTGACAAGACAAAGGTCAGGCCCTTGGCTCCTGCCAGGGCCCAGCACGGGAAGGCGCTCAAGGGACCCCTCAGGCAGCCTGCGTGAGTGGGGTGCAAGTCTCCCAGCAAGGCTTTACCGTTCCAGCCATTTCCACTGCAGGAAGCGGTTGAAGTACAAGCTGTCGAGGTAGTCGGCAAAGGGAGCCACACTCAGGTAGTCGTGGATAAGCCTAGGAGAGAGCAGAGCCAGCAAGGTCGCTGAGAGGGGATCACAGCTGTGGAATAGGTCGGTGGTCGAAGGAAAGAGGAGGTGAGCGGCCCCAAGAGCCTGGTCACTTTGCCACCCTCTCACCCAGCCTGGCGCTGAATCACCCACGCAGCCCCGGCCCAGAAAGCCCACCCTCTGCGCTAAGCCTGATGCGAAAGGAAGGCAAGTTGGAGGTACGGCTGTGACGAACACAGCACCCTGGGACCGGGCTGGTGCTGCTAATTGTGGCCTCTCAGCACCAGCCCGGGCTTCAGGACAAAGGGGGACGACGGGACTTTTTGCAGTCGCCCCTCCGCCCACAGGGCGAATGCGCACACAAGGCTGTCATCAGCTGCCAAAAGCTGCTAGGAACGCTCAGCACCAGGCGCTGAGTTGTTCGCTTTCTGATGAATACCCAACACAAAAGGCCACGGGGGATCCTGCTCGAGAGCGAGCTAACTGCCTCGGAGACCAGTGCCAGGGCTGCCCAGCGGAGTAAAGAGCCTTAGACATAGTGTCTAGACTGGAGACATGCATCAAGGAGAAGCGGACGGGCTCTTCCCCTTTCAGAGCTTGCCAAGAGCCGGCAGGGCCCAGCCCGGAGGCTCTGCATTCAGACAGTGACACTAGTTACCACACACAGAGCTAACGCTCCCCAGAAGACTGCAGCAAACCCATTGCCACAGCCCTGCACTCGATTAGGCAACGTGCTCCAGCTACTGTTCAGGGAGGGGTGGAGGCCGTAAGCCCGGTTTGCCTAACAGCTTCCGCTTCACAGCCGGAGCCAGGACCTCTGCTTCTGCGATGGGAACATAAGTGACCTTAGATCCCTGCAGCAACAGCCAGCATAACCTAACCACAACGGCCACATCTGTGGCCAGCAGGAGAGGATGGCTGGCACCAGGACTGCAGCTGTCAGCTCTGCTCTGCAGGTGCCTACGAGATCCTGGCACAAGGCTGGGAACAGCATGGCCAGATGCTGAGGTTTGCTGAAGTGGGGTCTTCCCAAACGGCAGTCTCAGACTCACAGCAGACTGAGACGAGTGTCAGAGGTTTCCACAGCAGCCTGTAGCTCCCAGAGCCCAGGGGAGCTCCCTGCATTTGCTTTCCCGTAGCTGTGCAGCGAACCACCAGCCCAAAACTCCCAAGGCCCCAGCTTTAGCACCGGTCCTCGCTCTCCTGGAGGAAGGCACCACAGGGACAAGGTGAGTTAGCTGCAGCATCTCCTGCAACTTGAAGGCAGGTCCCAGCCCTCCAACTTACTTAGTGGATTCCTTGAAGAGCTCCTTGGAAGGTTCCTGCTCCAGCCTCTCGCAACAGGCATCTACCAGCTGCGAGGGGACTTCAGGCACATGGTCCTCACTCTGAGGACAAAGGGATGGAGTCAGATATAGGGAGCAGAGCACAAGGATCCTCCCACGAAGGGGAAGCCCACAGTAGCAGCACACAGGCACCCATCTGCTTTAGGGCCAGTGGGAAAAGCAGCAGTGGTTGGTTGTGAGGTCGCAGGGTGGCTCTGTACTCTGCCCTTACCATCCCGCCCAGCACGCTCCCTGTGGCAGGACGTGGGTAATGACAGCTGTCAGCCTTCCAATTGCTCTACCGTTGCCGGCAGCAAATACAACCCTCTTACTCACGTTTGGCTTCAAGTACTTTTCAATCAGGTGCTGCCCGCATTCCTTTCGCTTCTCATCTGGAGCCACTTCGTACCCTGCCTGCACAGAGCAAACAGCATGAGGAGCAGGTCCAGCCAGGAACCTTGCTACGGGCAACAGCTGCAGAACAGCAGCACCCGTTGCCCAAGGTTTCCCATGCTTTCCTGGAAAACCAGATCTCCAGCAAACAGCTCCCTAAGCGCAGGCCCAGTCCTATCCTGGAGAAACTGCAACTCACAGGATTTGCATTCAGGAAAACCCTACATGCCCAGAAACACCTGGCAACTGCCAGCTTGCCCAGGGCCAACCGACCCATACCCAGGGCACCAAGAACTTCCCTGCTTTCCCCAGCGAAGCCGGATGGGCTTTGCTCTTACCACGGCATCCAGGAACTTGACACAGCGTGACAGCTCAGGTCGTGTCTCGCAGAACTGCCGAAAGAGCATGTGCCCAATGGGCTGCTTCTCACACAGGCTGTGGTAGTCCCGCTCTGCAAAATGTGGAGAAGACCACTCACTGCCAACCCCGGAGGAGCAGCCACAGCCCACCGCCCCAGGCACAGGCAGCAGTGGAGAGGTGTGTGACTTGTCAGCTGGCTGCTTGCAGGTCCCACCAGCCTGAGACTCCCAGGAGAGTGAAACACACCCAACGGGGAGAAGAGGCATGACCAAGTTTTTATGTTCTCCCATGGAAGATCCTCCTCCCTGGAAGAGGTTTGTTTGATCTGCTATTCTGTACAGCCTGCCTCTCGTTTCCAGCAAGGGATCTTGGTATCTCCTGCTTGCCTGGAGGCTCTCTTCTCAAACCTCTCCCCAGGAGATTGACTGATTACTCCAGACACACAACTTTTCCTTGGAACATGAGGAACACACTGAGCTCATTTCAAGGCAGATCATCCAGGCCAAGAGTTGCTCTGATGACTCTTACAAACCACTTGTATTCCCAAAGGCCCTGCTGGAAGCAGCAGCAGCATCAGAACAGGGGGCACCTTTTCCACAGATGTCCTACTAATGCTGCACACAGCCATTAGACCCCCCCACTCCACAGAACAGCCACTCACTTGTCAGTCAACTCCTACTGCCCTCCAGAGCTCGGCTTCCCTGCTGATTCCTCCTACCCCTCTCTGAAGTCTGGCAGCCCAGGCACAAACAAATCCCTCTGACTATCCAGAGCACTTCCAGTTCTCTGCTTTTTTTTGCTCCCCTTCCACTCAAAAGATGTTTTCTGATCGCAGGCCAGAACAGATTTCTGTTACAGCCATTGCCATCGAGGGCTGCAGGCTGCCTGGTATGCAGATGTGCAGCCGTCCAAGGGCACGCAGAGGAACTTCCAGCACTCCCCGGTGCTAGGTACTGCCGGCCTTCCCCTCCCCGCACAGCAGTTTCTCCCAAGGAAGCTGCGGCTTCCTGAGGGTGCATGAGTGCAGAGACGGCCGGGCTGCCGTGGGGGAGGAGGCCGCCTCACCAGCTCTGCTGCACGGGTTGGTTTCCTTGTGCCTGCAAGGGAAGGAGTTCCCTTCAGCTGGGAGGATGAGAGTTTGCTGATGGCAAGATCAGAAGCTTTTGGCCACCCTTGCCGCTGCCCAGGCTCACACGTAAGGTTGCTCCTTGTGGTCAGGGCACACAAAGCTTAATCCTTCAGCGGGTAGCCAGCCCACCATGCCCACAGTCCTGCCAAGCCTCTGGAATAGGAAAGAAATATCTTTCCAGCAGGCTATGAGGAGAAATAAAACCACTCCAGCCAGAGAATGACACAAGCATGAGGAATGGGGTCATTTTCCCCATGGGGAAACCAAGGGAGGTGTCTGCCACCTCTGCCAGAAGCACTTCTTGCATGTGTCCCCAAGGGGGAAATGGGGATACGGGCAGTGACAACCAGCCACTGGGAGGGACTTGCCTCCCAAAGCTTCACAAGGTCACTGTCCCGGACAGCAGGGCAGCACAGACACACAGAACACCAGCGCTCACCACTGGCAAATGGGGCAGCACAACAAAGGTGAAGTTCAGTGCTGGAAAACATGTCATGACAGCCACAGGAAGGGGGGTTGCAGGCAGAGGATGGGCATCAGCTGAGGGAAGGCTCTGCTGAATGCACACAACCTTTAGAGGAGCAGAATGGTGTTGGGATGGCCAAGATGGGAGCTGCAAGGAGAGCCCATGCCAGAGTTGTGTTTGGTGCTGAGAACTTGCTCCAGAGAGACAGTCTGCAGCAAAACCAAGGGTAGAGTCTCCATACGATTACAGTCGGCTGCAAAGCTTGGCCCTGAGAGGGAGTGCCTGGTGTGCACAGCAGCAGAACCAGGCTCTTGGGAGCTTGGAGGTTACAGTGTGGATGGCAGAGGTTTACTTATTCCAAGTGCCCTCAAAGGCAGCCACCCCTCTCCTTGGGGCTGCCAGGACCCAGAACATTGGGCAGGGTGGAATTGGGGACGGGAGATGCAGAAACCCAAACTCACTCAGCCCAGCGACACCAGCTCTGAAACAAGGCCAGCGCTGTGCCACTCTCCAGCTGGCAGTTGAATCGGAGTGACAACTTAAACAAGCTCTCCCCTTTCCAGGAAGCAGAGCATTCCCACCCTCCATGCCCCAAAACAACTTCACATGGATCTCAGGACCAAGCCTGCTGCACAAACAACATTAAAACCACGAAGAGTACAAAGTGCAGTATTAAAATTACAGGCCAAGCCCTGCACAACTGTACAATCCTCATCCGGACTGCACAGCAAGAGCCCAGCTTTACAGAATAGAACTGTGGCATTAGTGTTAGAAACCGAGGTCTGCAGTGTGGGGCTGATTCCCAGCCAGGGAGTCCAGAGGACGTCAGCAGGACCTTTGTTATTTATGCAAAAGCACCCCAGAGCGATGGTCCAAAACTCTGCACCACCGAGCAGGTCTGTTTGCACAAAGAAGGTGTGGTGTCTCTAGCGCGGCTCACCACCGTCTGGAAGGCGTGTGGGTACATCAACGGGCGAGCGCCATGCAGCTGTGACTTACCTACCCACTGTTTCTTCCCTGCACCCCAAGCTTTGAGTGATCCTGGCTGGGCTTTGGCCGACACACGCCCCGTCAGATGTCCCTGACCCTTGCGGACTCGACCGCCTTCACGTGTGCCCAGGTCTGGGTGCACAACACCCACGCACGCTCACCCACTGGCACCGCTCCAGAGCGGAGCCTGGGCGCTGCTCAGCTCCCACTAGCCGCCGCATCTCACCGAGGGTTTGTCGAAGGTCCTCGCAGAGGCTGATGTGGGGGAACTGCAACATCTGGCGCCATTTCTTACTCTTGCCTTTCCGGTTTCCGCCACCACCTGCAGGGCACACAAAATCGGTACCGTGAGTCATGACGCAGGGATGTCCGACTGCAGCCTAACCTTGCCAGGAGCCAAGAGAGGAGACACCCTCTGTTCATTTCTGGCAAGGAAAACAAGATCCAAGTGGCACCACCACCTCCTGGATGGTGGGACAGAAGTGTTAGAGCCTCTGACTGCCAGAAGAAGCGGACAGACCAACCGCTCTGGCTGCTGAGCAAAGTCACAATCAAGAACATGAAGATCTTTCACCTGGACATCTCAATTATTTGTATTTAAGTTTGGAGAATCAGGGCAGAGGCAGGAATGCCTAAAGCCACAGGTTACTCTACACCTGCACGAGAGTTCTTGGCTCCCAGGCCTGTCCTCAGGACCTCTGTATAACTAATCACCTCTCCAGGCCAAGCCCTGCTTGGTGTGAAGCTCTTCCTGCTGTAGTAACGATGTTCTTGCCACCTACTCATTGCAGACTGATTGCTTACTCCAGGGAGCGGCTCTCAGAGAAAGGACACAAAGCTGGGAGACAGGAATTCCTGCTCTAATCCTGGCTCCACAGACAGCTCACTGCATCGCCCGGGGCTCATCGCTCCAGTTTCCCACCTGTGAAGTGGGGACACTCCCACCTTGCTCCAGAGATAAGCCAGCTTCTGAACAGCGAGATCCAAGAACCAGATATATTATTCCAACCGTTGCTGGAGTAAATGCCCACTGCTGCAGGACAGGGTGGGAAAGCTTCTAGATAGACCAAAAAATTTACATCACAGGAAGCACTAAGTACTGAAACAGCGATTGCTGGGATCAGCCAGCCTCCAGGGACTGCCTGCCCTCCTGCTCCGTGCCAACACACACAGTCTCCCACCTCCCTTTGGAAATACATGAAACTGCCCTGCCGAGCCAGGCCAAAGGCACGGATTTCTGTAATCGGTGGGGTTGAACATCATTTATCAGCTCTTGAAAAACAGTTTCAGAACGCTTTCCTCCACCGCGGATGCATTTCAGCCCCTAACCTCAGACACAGTCCCCAGGCGTCCAGCTCCCCGTGCCGCAGGAAGCCTTGGTTGGGCAGGCAGGATGGGGCCACTGCAGCCGCCTCCGGCAGGGCCGGCCCTGGCTCGAGCCCCTGGCACGCTGCAGGTCGCTGTGCTACATCTGCTCTGCACCAGCAGCTGGGCTGCACGATTGTACAAACTCAGGAAGGAAGTGACTCAAGGGTGAGAAGGGGTGGAAGAAACCAGCAGCACAGACACCTTCTTGTCAGCCAAAGCTTGTGGCAATGAAACGGATGGGGACAACGAAGCGACAGCATGAGGCGGACAAGCCATCCTCACCCTACAAGCACTCAAAGGCAGAGCAATGCCTCACAGCACTGAGGATGAGGAGCAGCAGAGCTTGAGTTGTTTGCTTTGAAAGGAGGCTCCAGTGCCCTTCACGCACGGTTCTCCCCCGCCCTCCCCACACCGCAGCGAACAGCCCAGCAGGGAACTTGCCTCCTGCACATCAACCTCCCAGCACCCACGTTTTAGGGATGGAGCAGGGGGTGGGCCACTTCCAGCCAGAGCTCACCACAAGGGAGCTTCAGGGCTTGGTGACAGCTCAAAGCTGGTCTGTTGTCCCTCTGCCAGAGGCCAGCAGGCAAGGGGGACAACGCGGAAAGGATCCTTCACCTTCCCTGGGCCAAATACTCCTCTGAGAGAGTTTGAAGGAAACACAGAGCACGCTTATCCTATGGCAGCAGCTGAAGATGGCTGTCAGCAGCCCCCTCCCAGGGTGATCTCAGCCCTGCACACCCACACCAGAGCAGGAGACTCCCAAGAAGGCTGGGCTGGAACAAAGCATGTGGTGCTGCTGGACCCGGCCAGCAAAGCAGCTCTGTCCTGTCACACAGGCTGCCAGAGCTTGACCATGGCCACCGAGCTACAAGTGGGAGAGCCATGGACAGGCAGCACAGCCACCTGCGGCTCTCGCAGGCCCGCGTGTCGGTGGACTGTACCTGCCTGCAGCCAAACTGCCCACCGTCTGCCGAGGGAGAGGTACCAGAGGAGCACTGCAGCAGCCATCCGATGGCTTGCCCTGTATCAGCAACCAAACTCTGCTCTGCTGAAGGCGCAACAGGAGCCAGTCTCCTGGTTGCTCACTCTGTGTGAAGCAGGGTCTCATGGCTAGAGGTCACAGATGCTACTGTTCGGTTTTGAATCAATCCTTGCCATTATGAAACATAATGTCACAGTCCACTGTGGTCACCGTGCCGGAAGTACCGACACTAAGCCTGATTTCAAGCAGCTCAGAAATGTTCCTCCCTGTGTAAATTTAAGTTCGTTGCTCTTTGCTCCCACAAATCTAATCTCCAAAGGCCTCTACCTGGATTTCAGTTGGCTCTCAGACTCCAAAGTGACTTGGTCTGGCCAGCTGCACAGCATGGGCCAGGAGGGACTGCACTTCCCCGCCACTTTACATGCTCTAACGAGCTCCCCGACGGCTGGCTGAATCAGATCTCTGCAATGGACTGGGCTCTTGTGGGACAGGCTTCCCCGCTCTCTCCTTGAGCCATTCTGAGGTTTCCCTGCACGGCTCCGCCGTACCTGTGGGACAGCCCCGCTGCTGCCTGGCTGCGTCCCCCCCCAGACCCTGGCGTTCCGCAGCAGGTTTGGGGCCCTGCAGAAAGCTCCTGTCACGGAGCGGAGCAGGGGTCAGTGCTGGTGTGAAGGTGGCGGGGCTCAGCGCCACGGTTTTGGGATCGGCCCTTGTACGGGAAGCAACAGCGTACCAGCCTGAACCCAACTTTTGGGGGTTTTCTCCCAAAACTGCTTTGCCCGCTGCAACAGGAGCAAGCGCAGCCCCGGGACGGGGTAAGGCTGGAGAGCAGGGGGGCTGCAGGGCTGCCCCCTCAGGAGGCGCAGCAAGGCCACCCAGGAGGGCTGTGCCCCTCCGGAGGAAGCACGGCCCGGGGCGCGGACCGGCCCCCGGAGCAGCGCCCAGCGCTGGGGCTCCGCTTAGGGCGGCTCTGGGGCGGCCTGTGCCCAACCGTGCCCTCCCCGTTCCGTCGCGCCGCGGGCAGCCAAGGCCGCGACCCCCCGGGAGCCAACAGACCCGGCCGCAGCCTGCAGCACGCCCGGCCGCAGCCCAGTGGAGCG
>VWZZ01005832.1:22468-36405 GCA_013399095.1 Psophia crepitans | reverse complement strand
GGGCGATATTGCTGGCAGGAGCCCAAGCATCTGTGGGCACTGGGAGAAGCGGTTATTGCCAACACTTAAAGGGCTCCTGCCAGGATCACCCTGGTGGCTGGGCTCCTGCCGTGGGTGTCAGGGTGCCCAGTGGGCCAGGGGCACTGCCTGACCGTGCCAAGTCAACGCCCCTCTGAGCCCCAGCCCAGCAGCGCCGCAGCATCTCCCCAGCTGCCCCGTGCTGAGCCCAGCCCACCCACGCCCTGCCGCGGCACAGCAGCGCGGCACGGGCCCTGCCCGCTTGGCCTCGGGGGTGAGGCAGGTGGGGGAGGATGCTGCCTGCGGCACGTTGGTACGGGCTGGCTGCAAACCGCAGGCGCAGGGTTCGGCTGCGGCACCAGCTGCGTGCGATACCATGGCCCCAGCAGCGCGTTTGGTGCATCCCGGGTGCTGGGCACCACGTGGGGCTGGGCTGCGCAGTGGCAGTGTATGGACGTGGGGGCAGGTGGTGGGTGTCTGGCACCCATGGCTCCGGCTGCGGCTCTGGCAGGGTTTGCAGAGACAGGAGCCGAAGAGACACAACACCCCGGGGTGCGGGTGCTCGGCATTTATTAGATACCAGCTACAGGGATGGTGGACAGCAGGCAGCCACAGGAGCAGCAGCCCGGGCATCTGGTGCCAGCTAGAGGCGGGTGGGACCGTGCAGGGGTGGGCGAGGGGAGCCCACCCGGCCGGCGGGGCTGGGCATCTCCTCGGGGTAGGAGAGCGCGGGGTTGTCCAGCCCCAGTCTGGCCTTGTCGCGGGGGGGGCCCTCGCGCTCCTCCCAGCCCTCAGGGCTGCGGCAGCGGTCGGTGCAGCAGAGGGTGGCCCGGGTGATGACCTGGTCGAGGGGCTGCAGCGAGTGCATCCAGGTGGGGAGGAAGTCCCAGGTCTGCAGCCATTTGGGCAGGCGGCCGGGGCTGCGTGCCTGCAACACGTTCACCAGCCCCACGAAGAAGAGGAGGCCGAGGAAGGGTGCACCCACCCCTACCAGTGCCCGCCAGCCCGCCATGGAGATGCCAAAGATGAGGGAGGGCAGGAGGAGGAAGCAGATGATAAGGTACAGCACGGCGAACCAGCGATACTTGGCCGTGCGCTCGCCCAGCGCCTTGGCCATGCGGATGGGCAGGCGGGTGAAGGGCAGCGGGTACCACAGCAGGATGCCGGAGATGTTGAAGAAGAAGTGACAGAGGGCGATCTGCAGGAACGGTATCCCCATCAGGCCAGGCAAGCCCCTGCCTCACCTGGTGCTCCCTGCCATCCCGGCCACGGCCTCGGGCTGCCTGTACCTGGAAGGAGCTGGCCAGCTTGTCTCCAGGGCTGGCCAGGGCAGCCAGGATGGCGGTGGTGGTGGTGCCGATGTTGGAGCCCAGGGTGAGCGGGTAGGCGCGCTCGATGCTGATCACCCCCAGGCCTGTGGGAGAGGCACCCCATCCTGTCCCATCACTCCTCGCCAGCACTGTCCCCACACTCTTCTGGGGAGGCACAGCTCCTTCTGCCCCTCCGAGTGCCCCAGCACCCATGGGCCATCATGGAGGGGGACCAGGCTTGGCCAGGACTCACCGATCAGGGGTGTGATAGCCGAGGTGAAGACAGAGCTGCTCTGCACCACGAAGGTCATCCCAGCACCCACCACCATGGCGAAGTAGCCGGTGAGCCAGCTGAGCGGGTGTGGAAGGTCTGCCACGGCATGACCACAAGCATGGGCATGGCCACAAGCATGGATGTGAGCATGGGGACACATCAGCTGGGAGCCACCCAGAGCTCCTACATGGTGCTGGGGAGGGGGCTGTGGAGCCAGGTGCTGGGTATGGGGTCAGGCTCTGGGTATGGGACCAGCTTGGTGGCTGGTGGCCAGGATGGCTGGGGAAGGAGGATGTGGACAGCAGGAGGCCATGACAGTCATAAGCAGAGTGGGGATCAGTGGCAGGCAGCGGACTTGTGGGGCAGGCAGGGGACTTGTGGGTTAAGGGCAGCCAGGGATGAGTCTGAGGGTGAGGATGCGGTTGGGTGGCTGTGGGGCAGGCAGGGTGCCATCCCACTCACCCTGCAGTGGTCCCCGTCCCACTCACCAGTGTTGATGACCTTCTGGATGGCTTTGGCCACCTGCCCCTTGAGCAGGGAGTTGAGGATTTTGACCAGGAGGATGAGGCAGGTGCAGAGCACGACGAGGGACCCGGCCAGCAGCACCAGCCCCACGGCCAGGTCAGGCAGCGGTGTGTCGGTGAAGAGGTGCTCACCTGCCCCACAGCATGGCTGGGCGAGGGGCTGGGGCCGGCCTGCCCCCACTCACAAACCTGCCCCCCCCAGACAACCCCACATCTCCCAGTCCTGCCCCACATCATCACTCCAGTCCCATGCCCAGCAGCCCTCAATCCCACATAAAGCCCCCAGCCCCACCTGCCCCACCCCGTGCCCTGTGCCCCCAGCGCTGCCCAAGCCCCCGCACCCACTCACACTTCTGCCTCGTGATGTTGTGGAGGGTCTCCATGCCCTTAGTGCTGCAGTGGCCGGGGGCCGTGCAGTTCGAGGGGGGCCCAAGCCCCACGGTGGCTGTCTGCAAGGAGAAGGTGGGCTGCAGCAAGCTATACAGCATCCTCGGTCAGCCCCTGCCACCACCCACCCTCCCTGGGATCATTTGGTGGCCCTCACCTGTGGGGGTGCGGGGCCACACCAGACGCGGATGAGGCTCCGGTTGCGCAGACTCTCATCCCCCGTTGCAATGCCCGTGATCACCGACTTGTCCAGCTGTAACAAAACACACCTTGGAGGGGGCCCTTAGGGGCTCACAGCATCCCCGGCGTGGGGACATCTTCACTCAGATGAGGACACCACTGCCAGCCTGGGGACACTTGGATACAACCACCAGTGCTGGGGACATCACCACCAGCACTGGGACAGCAATGCTGGGGGACCACCAGCAGCCTGGGGACACCAGCCTGGGGGACACCATGGCCCAGCTCAAGGAGACCTGGATGATAAGCTTGGTGAAGGGCTCCGTGATGATCTTCAGCAGGTCGGGGGCATCCTTCCCGCTGCGGATGTTGAAGGTGGCCACAACCAGGCGGGTGACATGATGCAAGTACCCGCTCACCACCTCTAGCGGCAGCAGGACCAGCACCGACAGCCAGTTGAAGCAGTCGTGCACCGTGGCACCAGCAAAGGCCCTGCACAGAGGAGCCCATTGGCATGGGGTGACCCCCAGGGAGCAGCCCCCAGCACCCTGACCAGCTCTCACCGTTTGAACTCACTGCGGTCACCAGCCTGCATGAGGGCCACGATGGTGTTGGTGACGGAGGTGCCGATGTTGGAGCCCATGATGATGGGGATGGCAGAGCGCACCTCCAGCACTGGGAACAGACAGACCTACTAGCCCTATGTGACCCAGCTCAGGGTGACCCATCCAGCCACCCCGTTCCCCAGCCTCAGGTTCCTGGGAGCCCCATGGGTGCACTCACGCCCTGAGGAGACCATGCTGACAATGATGGATGTGGAGGTGGAGGAGCTCTGCACCAGCACCGTCACCAGGATACCCACCACCAGCCCAGCCACTGGGTTGGAGAGGATGGCATTGTCCTTGAAGATGTCCCCGGCCACCTTGCCTGCAAGACAGCGTGAGCAGCAGGGTGCTGGCACAGTAGGTGCCACCAGCCACCCAGTTGCCCCCACCACCCTACCTCCTGCCAGCTGGAAGGCAGAGCTGAGCACGTCCAGGGAGCACACGAAGAGGTACAGGAACCCAAACATCAGGGGCACCTTGAGAAGGGAGACACAGATGGACTGGACCCTGGCCCAGCACCCCAGCTCTGCACAAGACAAGAGAGAGTGTTAAACGCCGACCACGGCACAGCCATGGCTCCCTGGGCTCCCACAGCCTCGTGCCATCCTCCAGTGCCCCTGGCAGGACGGGACTCACGTCCCCAGCTGTGCCACCACTCCCCAGGCCCCCTCCATCCCCTCCCGCCCTGGAGCGCCTTGTGCCGACCACCCCCACCGTCCCTCAGCTCTGGCCACGGCACCCCGGGGAGCTGAGGATGTCCGCCACCGGCAGGCAGCCCACCGTGCTGGGGGTCCGGCCGGGGTGCCAGCACGAGGACCGGCACTGCGGGGCAGCAGGGAGGAATTGCTGCCAGTCCCAGGGGCAATGCTGGGGCTCTCCGAGCACCCTGAGCCCCCCCGAGTGCCTCGCCAGGTCTCTGACGTGCTCCCTGAGCTGGGTGCTGTGTGCCCACTGCCTGGGGGGTCTCACCTGGCTTCTGCAGCTCGTCCAAGCCCAGACAGGGCCCCTGCCAGGGCAGCACGTCCAGCTCATACCGCTCCCTGCCCTCGCCCAGGCGCCCCGGGGAGCCAGGGCACGGGAAGCCATGGTCAGGGCACGGCACCGCACTGACGGTGAAGGGGCAGGCGTGGGCGCCCGGCAGCCGGTGCAGAGCTGGGGAGAGGGGGTACCCACGTCATGGCCCCGTCCTCCCAGCGACCCCCCTGCAGAGGAGACCCAGGTACTGCCTGGGCCTGGGTCTGGCCAGAAGCAGAGCTGAGCCCAGTGGGGTGAGGGAGGAGGAGGAGGAGGAGGAGGAGGGCTGGGGGCACCTACCTTGGGGGCTGGGGCAGTAGGTGAACTGGGGCCCGTGCACCACCCTTCCTCCCCGCACCGGGCAGCGGGGCAGGGCCGGGCTCTCCCTCCGGTAGGGCAGCATTGCTCCTGCTGAGGCTGAGCAGAGGTGGCCATGTGTCACCGCAGCGCAACCACGGCTGTGCCACAGCAACCACCACCAGCCCCCCAGATCCTCACAGTGCTGGCACCGCCGAGGATGGCCGTCCCATCACCTGGTGGTCCCCTGGGCCACCAGCCACTGCTGCAGCACCCCAACGAGCTCCTGCAAGAGCAGGCAGGGGGCACGGGGAGGGGACCCCTCCTGCTCCACGTCCTGCTCACCTGGGGCTGGCTGGGCACTCAGGGCAGCGCCATGTCCACATGCCACATCCGCGTCCCTGCGGCGAAGTGGCCTGCGGGGCACCGTGGCCCTTTATACGCGCGCCAAGAGCAAAGTCTAAGGAGCCCCGCGTTGCCCCTCGCCTCCGCTCGCCGCTCACCTCCTCCCCACAAATTCCTGCAGTTAATGGGTAACCCCGCGGCATCCCGCGTCAGCCGCGGCCCCGGGGCGGGATGGGGCACGCGCCGCCGGGTACCGCATCACCGACACCGGCACATCCCGCCTCGTCTGCCCGAGGCTCAGTGTCGCCTCTGGGCGTGCGGCAGCGGGTGCAGCGGGGAGCAAAGCCAGGGCGGTGCTGGCGCCCAGCGTCTGAGGGGCGATGCCAGAGCGGCCTCAGCTCTCCGTCACTTGGTGCTGGCGCTTCATCCCCTGCGTGAGAGGAAGAGGAGAAGGGCTCAGTGCTGGTGCTGCTGGGGTGTCCCAAACCGTCCTCAGAGTCATCTAAGCATCAGCAACAAGGGACCCGGTTCTGCCCAGGGCACGTGCCGTCCTCACTGCCACGGCATTGCCAGTGGGTTACGTCAGCAGCGGCGCGGTCCCCGTGTCCTGTTGCTGGTGGTGACGGTGGCACGCGGCCCGGCTCAGCCCTTGCCAACGGCTCGGCGCGAAGCAGCCCGCAGTGCCGCGAAGGCTGCGTGGGGCAGAGCCTGTGTTCTCCCAGCACAAGCAATGCTGGGGTGGGCGGCAGCAGAGCGACACCAGCATTGCCGTCATCACCTCCTCAACGCCGTTTATCATTACCTGCTGTTTACGGATCTCCGGCCAAGTTTCCATCCACCCTCGAGGCACCCGGCTGGCTCCCCTCCACGTCTTCCTGGGGGAGAGCCGGGGCCAAAGGCCCCTCCAGCCCGGGCGCCTGCAGGGAGCAGGCAGGGCGGCTGCCATGTCCCCGTTCCTCCAGGATCAGACCTGGAGGACCCGTCCCCATGGACAAGCCAGCTGTGATTGTGTTGGGGGAGCAAGGGGGGATCCCTTGGGTACCCCAGGGGGCTCGAGGACAGCTTGGAGACGTCCCTGCCATTGCTGGAGCATCACCGCCTCTGCCAAGTGACAGCCTGATGGAGCTGAATTCCCCAGGAGGTGCTGCAGCAGGGGACATGTTCTGCTTCTGCAGGGCATCAGGACCCTCCTGGCCAGGGGTTGCGGCCAGTGGCACCCGCAAAGCCCCGTGTCAGCCGGTGGTGGGCAGGAGACCTGTGTCCGTGCCTGCCCCGTGCCTGGGGCTCTTGGCCAGATGCCCCCACAATCATTAACCCGGTGAGGCCCTGGCAGCTCTGGCTGTCACTCATTGACAGGGTCAGGGCTGAAGTCCTTGGCCGTGCCGGCCCCACACCTTCCCCTACACCATCAGTGGTGCCGGGAAAACAAGCTCTTGGCACTGCCCCTTGCCGCCTGGCAGGGTGGCACTAGAGCTGAGGGCTGATCCTGGGGGGTCCCTGTGGGGTGTGGGTGGGCTGGGGAGACATCACGGCCAGGAAATGCACTGTGTGGCCTCAGTGGCAGAGGAAGGAGAGGGACACGCGTCAAGGCAATGCTCTTTATTTCCCCCAGTTTCACACCATAGACGGGACTGAGCAGCACTACGGAGACACAGGGGGGCTCTGACCGGGGCTGACCGCGGCAGTGCGGGGCTGGGTGGCCGTGACCTCCATCCCTGGGCAAGCCCCAGGGCTGCCCTGG
Source organism: Psophia crepitans (assembly GCA_013399095.1). Classification (NCBI taxonomy): domain Eukaryota; kingdom Metazoa; phylum Chordata; class Aves; order Gruiformes; family Psophiidae; genus Psophia; species Psophia crepitans. The sequence goes on along the minus strand of VWZZ01005832.1, from coordinate 29,710 downwards.
GCCACCCCTCTGCCTCTGGGTGGGCAGTGGTGACCCAGGGAAGGGTCCCAGCACACGCAGATGATGGAGGGGTCTCCTGGCTGCTGTCTGGGGACTGTCACCATCGCAGACTGGCCCTGGGACCTCTGGAGATGTGGGGCTGCCCAGGATGGGGACCTGCCAGGCACAGCCAGGTCCGGCAGAGCCAGGTTCAAGTTTACTGCCCAGCACAGCCGCCGCAGGGATGCCAGGCTGGGCACACACTGGGCGCTCGCACACCAGGCTGAGATGCTCAGCACCCAGGGGTGCTGCATTCCTCTGGCATGAGGCAGGCCTGTCCCTGGGGGCCGAGCACCCATGGCCCCAGCCGAGCTGTGGCAGGGCACTTATGGGAAGCTGCTCCTGCAGGCTGCTTCAGCAGCTGCCCAGGCAGGATCTCCCTGTGGCAGGGAGGAAGGCTTCTTTGGCACAACCTGCTGGCTCTGCCTCTGCGTGGCGCAGGAGCCGCGTAAGGCTCCATGACCTGCTCTGCAGCAGCGCTGAGCCTGGCAGGATCGGCCCAGCCACGCTCATGCAATGAGCACAGGCCAGTAGGGCCATGCTTACCCTCCCTGGGACGGGTAGGGCCCCACATCAGCAACGGGGGAACCCCTGTTCCTGCGGGATCAGGGACCGAATCCGGCTCTTGGCTCAACACGCACCCTCCTGACCCTGCCTGCCTGCAGCACTGGTGTTTGGGGCTGGCACCCGCTTCGTCACCCCACCCACCCGTGTCCTCTCTATCCCACACACCCTTTGGCTGAAGGGTGCTTTCCCCACCCGAACAGTCCGCGAGCTGTGCCGGCCCCGCACGGGCAGGGTGTGCCAGGGCAGGCAGAGGCACTGAGCAGGACAGTGCCAGGCATGCGTGGGACATTGCAAAGTGCTTTGCAACGGGGGTTGGAACTATGTACAGGACTCCCTTGACGTGCACCAGGATGTGACCCCACCGAGGGGCATGGCAGCAGCTCAACCACTCACAGCAACACGACACGACGGTTTGAGACAGGACGTGGACGAATCTGCGGTCCGGGCGGTGTCGGTGGTGCAGGGCAGGGGCCGGTCGGACCCGTGTTGAACCCCGGCATGGCCCGGGGGTACCACGTGCCGGGTGCAGTTGTGCAGCAGGACTCATCGGAGCTCGTGGTCGACCGGAGGCTGAGCCGGCACAGGCTCTGCGGGCAGAGGATGGCTGTTTCCCTCAGAGCCTGGGCGAGGGGCGTGGGGCTGATCCGACCCCTTGCAGGCACTGTCATCCTGCTCAGGGAGCTGGAGGAAGTCAGGCAGGACCAGGTCCTCCTTGGAGAGCAGCCCACGCTGGTCGTTGGCCCGGCAGCTCTGGGCACGGTTCAGCAGCTCCACCAGCCCTGGGGGAAATGCAGGTCATGCACCTGAGCTCAGCACTCAGGCTCCTGTCCTCATGTCTCGGCTGCCCTCTCCACCTGATGTGACCCTGAACACGTCCCAGACACAGCACTTGCACCTTCTCCCTGCTCCACACCAGCACCCATGGGACCCTGCACCCATCCCCAGCACACCAGGGGACCCCAAGTCTCCCAGAGCCCATCCCCAGTTTCACGGGACCCTGCACCCATCCCCAGCAGACCAGGGGCCCTGCGTCCCTCATTCCTGTTTTGCCCCAGGTTTTGGGCATGCCAGGTCTCACCTTCCAGGTCATACGTGCGGCGGTTCAGGTTCGTGGCAGCTGAAGACCGGGGCCGGGAGAAGGAGGAGGGCATCTCCCACAGCGTGTCGAGCTCTGCTCCTGTTGGGCTTCCCTCCTGCGATGAGCAGCCCAGACCTCAGCGATGGTGCAAGGAGACGGTGCTCCCCTGGCCCACATCTTCATCGCCCTCCCGCAGCCTGGCTCCCAGCTCGGCACCCACTGCCCAGCCCCGTGGCACGTGTCGGGCTCGCAGCAGGGCACACCCCCCTACCGACCGCGGCAGCAGCCGTGGGGGCACCTGGCTGGGGTGGTGGGATCTTGAGCTCACCTCACTCCGGAGCGGGGAGGGGGCAGCTGTGGCCTCGGCGCTCACCATCACTCGTGTGTCTGCAAGGTAAGCGATGCTCAGCACCCCGTGCCAGCGCCCGGTGCTGGCCTGGCCACCGACAGGATGGAGCCCATCCCAGGAGCAGGAGCCATGGCCAGCAGAAAGCAGCCTGGCCCTGTGAGCAGTCAGAGGGGGACGCATCACAGGCACAGCCTGGCAGGGGCGCATGGCTTTGAGGGGAGGACACTTTACCTCCTGGCGTTTCCAGGACGAGTTTCTGAGCAGCCACTGTGCTGACCAGCTTCTCCAGGTCCACGGTGGCCGGCTCACCTTGCTGCAACAGAACAACCAGCCAGCATCACACGTGCTGCAGCACGGCAGATGCAGCCAGGCTGAGGACCTGCGAGCTCCCTGGTCAGACCCTGCTGGGGCACGGGCTGCACAGCACAGAGCACACCCACCGCTCCCCCCCGGCCCGCAGCGCCGTGCCACGGCCCATCTCAGACACCAGTGACTCTCCCTGAGCCCGCAGGCTGCTCCTGGCATGGACTGCTGCTCCCCACCACTGCCAGCAGCCCCTGGCCCAAGCTCCAAACCCACGGGCCCCCACCAGAGTATCCCATCTGGAGGAGGTGGGGACCGTGCCCCCCGAGGCGCGAGCCCTCACCCGCCGCAGCAGTGCCAGCTCCAGGCTCACGCCGTACTTCCCCAGCACGGGCTGCAGCGCTTCCCGGATGCGCTTGGTTGACTTTGCCGTGATGCGGATGGTCTTATTGAGGGAGGAGATTTCCAGCCTGCGGAGGGGAAGAAGAGGCTGTCTGCAGGCAGGCACAGGCAGGCAGGACAGGCAGGGGCTGAGCCAGGGTGTCTGGGACTCCTCGTGGGGTTGGGTGCAGGGAGGTCGGGGTGCCACGCGTGATGAGGACCAGACAATAACACCACCAGCCCCAAGGCTCCCACTCACTCAAAGCTTATCCTGTTCTCCAGCTTCACCTCCTGGTCAGCCAACACGGAGCACTCCTGGTCCAGCACCAGCGCTTTCTGCCAGAGTCAAACCGTCAGGAAAGAGCACGACAGAGGGGCGCGTGGTCGCAGCGTGGGGACGGTCCAGCTGGCAGGAACCCCCTCTCCCCCCTGCCCGCCCTACCTGCTCATTCCCCACCAGGTAGACCTTGATGTCGGGGAGGCTGAAGCCACGCTTCTCGCATATCCCTGCCAGCATGTCACGGATGGAGTGGCCAGCCCGGACGGAGGCCAGCGAGGCCGTGCCGTCAGGCAGGTACACGCAGCAGTACTTCATGGCCTTGGCCGGTAGCTCTGCCTCGCTGCCGCCCAGGCTCTTCCGATGGCCCTGTGGGAGGGATGTGGCAGGATGAGCCCGGCTGGTGGCAGTGGGATGCTGCGGGGCCGGCGCAGCAACGACTCACCTCTGTCCAGGGGCTGGCGGCCGTGCTGGCCGAGGACAGGAAGCCCAGGTCCAGGCTGGCCGAGGAGTTGAGCGAGCCCTGGGACTCCCGCCACAGCATGGCACCCCCGCTGCCTTCTCCCCCTTCTAGGACAGGCAGAGGGACAGTGGTGGGGACCGCAGGCACCCCTCAGGAGTGGCACGGTCCCTCTGCCCGACTCAGCACAGCACCTACCTGCCCAGGAGGGCTCCCGCCGCTCCCCCTTCCTGAAGGACCGTCGGGGGCTGCGGTTGGCACCACTGCCTGCCGTCTCCACGCCCAGTGGCAGGGACTTGCCCAGCTTCAGCTTTGACTTCTGGGTGAGTGGAAAAGCATCTCAGTGTGGGGACATCCGAGGCTGCCCCTTCCCTTTCCCCCGTCCCCTGACTGCTCAGCCTGGGGCTGGGTTTGCTCCAAGCAGCAGGGAAGGGACCCAGCACCATTTTCTCAGGAGAAGGGACAGGTCCCCGTCCCCCTTCCCACCCTGCTCACCTTGCTGAGGTCAGGCGGGGGGCTGCTGCTGCGGGAGTGGGGTCGCAGGTCAGGCAGGGGCTGCCCCTGGCTCTCTGCCTGCAGGCAGGCCTGGTAGAGCGGGGATTTCACGAAGCGCGTGTAGCTGTCAAACTTCATCAAATTAAAGATCTGCAAAGGGAGGATGCGTGTGCTTAAGACCTCTGCCCACCCACAGCTCACTCTGGCCACCGCCCTGTGGCACAGCCCCACGGCCACAGCAGCGATGCTGGGTGATGCGCAGGGTGGTCCTGCAGCCCCCATCCCGTGGGTGGGGTGGACCACGGGTGCCGCTCATACCTGGAGCTGCTGGATGCGAAACATATCTGGGGAGGGGGTGGCCAGCATGTCCTCCCCAATCCAGGCCTGCTTGTCGATGTTCACGGGACTGACCGAGTGGCTGGAGAGGAATTCATCGTAGATCCGCCGTGCCTCCTGGGCCAGCTGGGTGAGCAGCGTGGTCAGGCTGAGGCCAGGAGCCCTCTCCTAACTGCTACCCTGCGAGGAGCCCCCGGCTCACCCCATGGAGCCACCTGAGCCCTGAGGGGCCAAGTCTCCCCTGGGACCAGGTCAGTACCTGGGCTTCAGGACAGGATCTGAGCCAGCCGTCCCTACCAGTGCCAAGCTCTGGGCACAACACGCCGGTCTCTCCATGGAGGTGCAGCCCGAGGTAGGAACCATCCACATGAGCTCTGTCCCCCTGAGCCCCCATCTAGCTCTCTGCCCTTGGTTCCTTTTGTCCTCCCAGCCGCACCCTTCACCCTCTGGCCACCCTGGGCTGGAGAAGCACGTCCTGCTCCGTCCTGTGCTTTTCAGATGCACATCGCATCCATCTCCTTGTCCCTGCCGCAGGGGGCCCCAGCCTGCTCAGCCTCCCATTGCAGGGGTCTGCCAGGACCCTGGGACACGCAGGCACGATGGCCACCTCCACCCACACCCTTCCCAGCAGCTGCGTGACCCGGGCTCAGCCGCACCATGGCTGTGCGGAGGTTGGTACCTGCTGCGTGTCGCTGGCCGGGATCTGCTGGAAGCGCTCGCATGCCTGCCAGAAGTAGACATTTTCAGCACTGAACTCCTTCTTGAGGAACTCCTGTGGGGCAGAGAGAGCTGCTGGCCTGGCCGGCACTGCGGCTGTGGGACAGCCAGTTACCAACGGCGGACGGGAGTGGGGACCGAGTTCTGGGCTGCAGCACTCACAGTGAAGTAGGTGACAGCCACGCGGTCCTGCAGCAGGGTCTCGAAGGACTCAGCCCAGCTGACCACAGACCCCTGTGAGGAGCCACAGGCGGCTGGTGGTCCCGGCAGGCTGTTCACACTGTGGTTGCTGCCACGGGCCCTGGAGGCGTTTAACTCTGAGAGAGAAAAAAGGTCAGCATCCCTCAGCCCTCCGTATCTGCAGTGAGTTCATCCATCTCATCCCCGTTGGAGGAGCATCACAGTGGCATCCTCGGTGGATTGAGCACCGTGATGCCACAGCTGGCACTTTCGGGTGTGACAGCCCTCCCTGCCAGCACCGGCCATCCCCCCTCCCTGGGATGTCACCATGACTCCACTTGTGACTCACCCCCCAGGGGAACAAAGCCAACGCATGGGGAAAGCACCCAGCCGGGGAGGGAAGGCGGGGTGGAAGGGGACACGGGGGCACACGGCATGGAGGGAAGCTCAGAGCATGGGTAGAGGCGCCTGACCTCACCCTCTCCGTCCCTCTGGCTATGATGAGGCAGAAACCCAGCGAGAGGAGGGCACAGAAAGTGTCAACCCTGGCTCCCAACCCTGAGGACACCCTCCCGCGGGGAAACCCGAGGTGACCGTGTATTCAAATGGAGTCCCTCCGTCAAAAAGACCGAAGTTCCCAGGGAAAACCCCAGCTTTTGAACTGGTTTGGCTGGTGAGCAACTGGGACCAGCGGATTGTTTGCAAGAGAAGGTAAGGGTATGGAAGCAGGGCTCTCCCAGCGGGAGCAGAGGAGGCGGCAGGGTGCTGCTTTGGCAGGCTCCCTGCCCCTCTCCTCCTGTCCAAAACACGGCCTAACTGCACACACCCTGTGCATACAGACAGGGGGAGCAGCCCCCAGCACCCCGCACTGGAAGGATCCTGCAGCAGCACCCAGATGTGCGAATGGGCCAGCTAAGGTATCTGGTGCACAGACAGATGGGCAGACAGACAGACTCCCCCAGAGAGCTCGGGGCTGGCTGGTACCCAGGTTCTGCTTGCCCTGGGAAGCCCCTCGACCCCCAGCATCTAAGGTGTCAGCTGAGCAGCCAGCAGGGAGGCAGAGGGGACACAGGGCTGCTCGGGAGGGATGGCAGGGGATGGCGAGTCTCTGGCACAGGGCTCAGCCCGGCACTGCGGGGGCCCGGCCACGCACTCGCCCGTGGCACAGCCTGTGCTGACACAGGACCTGGCTCTCTGCTGGCTCCTTGCCCTTGGCACCAGGCTGGCTGTGGGCTTCCCCCTCCCCTGAAGATGATGTTGGCCTCCTGTCCCAGAGCAAAGAGCAGCCTTACCTCCATCCGACACAGCTGTGCCCTGCAGGGTGGAGAGAAGAGAGGTGAGAGGGGCCACACGGCATCTGCCAGCCTGGTGGAGCAGCACCTCGGCAGGCAGCAGCGTCAGGGCAAGCCCGGTCCAAAGCCAGGAGCAAGGGACATGGGCTGCCAGCAAACACCACTCTGATCTTAGCTGCAACTGGGGCGGTTACCCACGGCAGAGGCAGGACACGGGATTCCCAGCCCCCAGGGGCAGTGAGCAGGGGTGGGGGGTTACAGCTTTGCTCCCACCTCCCGTCCATCTACCGCCCTGGGGCCAGGCCAGCCATGGGGAAAGGGCAGATGCTATCAGATGTAGCCCTGCCACGGCTGCCCGGGGAGGAGAGAAGCAGCCTCCTCGGCACAGGAAGAGGAGGGGAGGAGGGGAGGGAAGGAAGGACAACCACAGCCCTAGGCAGGCAAACTGCCTGCTCCCTCCTTCCTTGCAGCCTAGGGCTACTGGTGGGCAGATGCCCAAAACCGGGGACCAGGTCCTGCCAGAGCTGCCAGCCCAGGGCACAGTGGGACAGGGTGCCCTGCAGCACACCCTGGGCCACCCCAGCTACCTGCTGTGGGGAGGTGGAACCCCAGGACCCACGCCAGGCAGGGAGGTGGGCAGAGCCTCTGCAGGCAAAGCCCAGCCAAGCAACCCTGCACAGTGCTGTCTGGGGCCACACTTAAGAGGTGCTTTTGGCCTGCCTGGTCAGTCCCGTCCCCCCCTGCCCCCCGACAGCCCCACACACCCTG
>VWZZ01005831.1:5753-20012 GCA_013399095.1 Psophia crepitans | reverse complement strand
AACCAGTTCCCGCTCCGCTGCACCCACTGGGCTGGGCGTGAGGAGGGGACGGCGATGGGACCGGAGGTGAACGGCAGCCCAGAGTTTGCCTCCTGGCAGGCGAGGGGGTTTGCAGCACCGCTCCCGTGGCGCTCGGCTGCGCTGGCCCTCGTACGAGAGGGACGCAGCGGGCTGGAGCGCAGCTCGCCCAGGCTCTGCCTTTCCTCCTGGTGAGTCACGTCCGCTGATTCAAGCAAAAGGAGTCGACGGGGGGAAAACATTCGCAAGCACCAGCCTGGAAGGATCCCAAGGCTGAGGACAGGGTGGCAGGAACGGAGCAGAGGGGAGATTTATTTTTTCCCTGGAGTTTCACAGAAGGAGAGTGAGTCCTGCACCGGGGCGGCCGGCAGCACGCCGCTCGCCAAGCGCACAGCCCAGCGGGCCAGGGGTGCCCCAACCCAGCCACCCCGCTCCAGCAAGCCCTGGTGCCCGTCCCTCAGTGACGGCGCAGACCCCAGACCTTCCCAGTCCCCTCCGGCCGGCGGTTTCAGCCCCAGAGCTCATCCTTTCCCCCGGAGCATCCGTGCTGAGCAAAAGCTTCCCCTTTCCCGCGGCTGGCGGGGCCACGGCCCCCAGCCCACGCTGGCTCAGCAGCACAAGGTCGCTTCTGCCGCGGGGGGTGACTCACGGCTGGCTCCCACTTCTGCTCAGCCCCACGCAGAGGGTTTTTTGGGGCGGAAAGCGCTGCCCTCCGCCCCGATCCTGGGAGTCGGATGCGGCTCCAAGTCCCAGCTCTGACCTCTCAGTGTTTCAGTTTTCCTCGCTCCTGAGACCTGACGCTGCACCCAGAGACGCTGTGATGGAAACCACACTTCGGGGAGGGGATGAGGCTGCACAGGGCTGGAAGCAAAGGACATGGGAATTGGGTCTCACCTGGGAGCTACAGCAAGGATGTGAGAGAGCTGAGGTCTGATCCTTGCTCTCTCCATTTGGGAGAGGGAACAGGGCAGCGTATCGCTGCGCTTTGGGATTTTTGAGACCCTCGTGAGAACAAAATGCTGCTTCTCCCCCCCTGCCCCCATCCAAGGTTTTTATTCCCCCACCCCAAGACGGCTCCGGGTGCCACCAAAGTCCCCCTGCTCCAAGGGCGGGAGGATGTGGCAGGAGACAGGCAGCCACCCGGCCCCTTCCCGGGTCCCTGCCCTGCGCGCGGGGCCGGGAGCACGTTCCCAGAACCGAGCAGTGGGAATCTGGTGTGTTTATTTGCAATCCAGCACTGACCCTGGGACTGGGAGGAGAATGAGTCAGCTTCCAGTTCAGGGCAGGATTCCTCACCAGGCCTCCCCTTTCAGTTAAAATGAGCGCCATTTGGAGACGCGGTAATTAAATAATTTAATTAAATTGGCACTTCGAACCGGTGACAGGCTGCCACCTTCTCGTGCTGACACTTCCAGTGCAAAGCAGGATGGAAAGCCGCGGAGCCCCCGCACTGCTGGCTTGCGGGAATAACTCCCAAAGCAGTGGGGTCCGCAGGCTCCGGGGGGACCGTGCCCAGGGGCCCCAGGAGCTCAGTTCTCCTGCTGCAGCCCCCAAAGAGTTAACACACATCTCTGGTGCTGCTTTGGCTGCGCAGAGCCGTTCCTGGCCCCCAGGGGCAAAGTGTTCACCCACCCCCTGATTGCTTTGCCCTGGGGATGCTGCAGGGCACAGGCAGCTCCTGCTCTGACGGATGTCAGCGCTGGAACAGCTCCTGGGGCTGCAGGAGGGGGCGAGGGACTCTGAGAGCGTGTCCATCCCCCCTGAGCCTGCTCTTGGCCCCTCTGCCCCCCTCAGCCGTGCTTCTCTGCCCTGGTCCCCCCAGCCCCAACCTGCCCGTCGGGAGCCTGGCTCCATCCCTCGCTGCCCCCGCACGCGGCAGCCACCTCCGCCCCGCGCTGCCCAGCCTGCAAAGCAGGAGACGAAGCTACAGGAGCCGGAAAGGAGTTTCACTCTGCCTGCATGAGGCCGTGGCTTGGTGCACCGATAGAGGAGGAGTGACTCCTGTCCTGGACAGATGTCCCGCCCGTGGCATTGCCCGGCGCCCTGGCAGCCCCTCCTGGGAGCTGTGCCCGCTGCAGCAGCCACCCCTCCGTACCGCGGCTTTGCTCTCTTTCTTCTAGACAAGAAGGAAGGGGACGAGCCCAGATACTCCCCAGGCTCAGTGGGACTGGCTGCTTTCCCCACGGGCAAGGAAAACCCGCTGGGCCCTTGAGCCACTCTTCGCTTGTCTCAGAGCCAGGTCCCTCTCGGAGGACGCCGTGGCCCGGGGGTGCAAAGCCAGCACCCATCCCAGGCTCACCCAGGAGAGCCGCAGCTGAGCTGGGTGCAAACAGGACCCCATCCATCCCCCCCGGCCCCAAAGGTCCCCGTCCCCACCAGGGACTGCTACCAGGCCGGCAGCTTCGCCCTCGCGAGCTGAGCCCCGGCTCCTCGCCGCAGAAGGCTGGTACCCGCGATGCTACAGCCTGGCATGTCTTCCCAGGGTTGCCAAAGCAACGGCAGAAACACAACAACCACCAACAACGCGCAGCAGACAGTCGGCAAACATTCCCCTCTTATTTTCTCCCCAGTTCGCTTTGTGCTTTTTCCCCTCTCCCACGAGGAAGCTGCTACCCCCAGAAGGGAACAACAATATTATTCCGAAGCCTGCGCCATCCCAGCAGGAGCCGCGGTGCAAAGCTCCCTGCGCTGCCGGGAAGGCGGCTGCTCCTGGGCAGGAGCCCGGCAAAGCCGTGCGGAAGCCCGAGACCCCCACGGGCAGGCTCGAGCCGCTCGCCTACCTCCTCGGTGCTGCGGGCGAGGTCTTCGGACGCTGAGTAATCAGGGCTGTGCCGGAGCCAGGTTGGCCAAGTGAGGTGGATTCCTCCTCCCGGGCAGCCGCGGTGCTTTCCCGGGCTGTTGGGATGTCCTGACCTCGGGGTGGGATGCTGCAGGTACGGCCCAGCCCTGCTGACTTTTACATCAGCCTCTACCCAAGTGTGGTTTGGGGGGGGAAGGGACTGGGACTCAGCACCCTTTAGCACAGGCTGGGGAGCACATGAGCATCCTCAAGGCTGAAGCAGGAGCAGGCAGAGGATGTGGACGTGGCCGGGTGCACCTGCAGAGGGGTCCTGGGTGCACGGACGCCCCGGGGCACGCCGAGGCAGCGCAGCAGCCCGAGCCCCACAGCCGCGTTAGCGAGGGGGATTAGCGGGTGCAGCGTGGGGCGCGGGCTTTCAAAACAGGATTAGAATCGCTGCAGCACGTGACGCCGGGGGAGAGCAGCTCTCCGGGGGCGCTGCCTCGGAGCCAACCTGCCCAGCACCAAGGGCACCAGCACCCGCTCCACCGGGCTGGGCAGCCCCCGGGCTGGCGGGATCCAGACCCTCAGCAGCAGCTTTTTGAGCCCAGTTTAACAACTTTTCATCCTTTTTTGGGTTTGTGGGGTCCTGCAGGCACGCTGGAGTAGGTAGAGGAGGCTTCCAGGACAGCAAACCCCCAGCCATGAACCTCCCTGCACTCCTCCACCCTATCTCGTTTCTCCCTCCCAAAATATGAGAGACCCCAGACCCAGCAGCCCCTTTCCCCCCTGGGAGCAGGGCAGCGGCCCCAGGGCAGGTCTGGTGGCACCTACCCACACTGATCACACTTGGCAGCTGCCTCCAGCATCCTTAACTCCTGCAAACACCGAGTGCCACAGGCTGCAGGGGTTATATACTTAATGCCATACCCCATGCCATTTCCCCCTCCCTCTTATACACAAACTTCTCTTAACCCCCTCTCATGCCCTTTTTTCCCTCTTTTCTTTTTTAAAGCCCCCCCATCCGGCAGCTCCTTCATGCTCCTGGAGGCGATTATTACAGTAAGTAACGAGGGCGAGGGAATGGGGCTGGAGGAAATGGGACCGCTGCTACTGCGGGGCTGCCTGTCAGCTGGGGACGTGGTGCCTTCACCAGCACCCTGCGGGGCAGCGCGGCGCGGCCGCCGGCCCCTCTGCGGAGCTGGGGACGCTGGGTCAGACCCAGCAGGTCAGCAAGGGCGAGGCGAGCGGCCGCGCAGGGAGCACGCGCGGCCCCGGGCACTGCGTGGTGCACGGTGCTGCACGGCACCCGCTGGAGCCGGATTAGGTGAGATGAGCCTCAGAGGGCACCCAAAACTCTCCCTTTCTCCCCATCCCCAAATAACCCCTTTCCGGATGGTTTTGGCTAACAGGTTGAGGCAGGACCTTTCCTCCCTGTCCCCTTTCAAGCTGACTGTCCCAGCCCGATCAGGCAGCACACAGCCCCCAGCAAGCCCCGTGCCCCTGGGAAAGGCCGCAGGGCAGACCCCTGCGTGCCCCAGATTTGGACTGCACGCGCCCTGGGATCAGCAGGACCAGCCCATCCCTCCGGCGGGGCTGCGCCACGCGCGTTTGCAGCGAGGTCACATCCAGCACCCTGCCACAGGACACTGCTGGTACCCGCAACGCTGCAGGGTGCCCAGAGCACCCATGGCGCGCAGCACCCACGGCCGGTGCCTGGGCTCCCACGGGCTGCGCCGCGTTCCCCCGGCTTGCAATGACATCTAGTGGAGCTGCCTTGGGGAATGGCCGATCCCGAGCCAGCCCGGAGCCCTCCTCCAGCATTTCCAGGGCTGAATTTTCCCGCTCCGAACGCGTGGGCAGGAGGCAAGAGCCAGCACCCAATTTCTGAGTCACCGCCGGCCACCACACAGCTTTCTGGGAGCCAAAAAAGAAAATAAAAATCACCTTTTCCACAGAACCACCGAGCTCCCTCCAGCCTGTGCCGAGACCGATGCAAGGCTCGTGCGTAACGAAGAGCTGGGGATTATCACGGTGGTGCAGAGCCTTTCACATCAGGCTCCCCCTCCGTCCCCCAACCATCCCAAATAAATGGTTTCGGGGTGAAAAACGCTGTTCCTGCCAAGGCAACGGCTGCTGGAGGAGGTGGCTGGTGGCAAACAAACCGCACCAAGCTGCGGCCGGAGAAGCCACCGGTTCTTCTGCCTCCAAAGGCAAGGAAGGGGGTAAAATAAAGGGAACCAGAGGAAAAAAGCCAAGCGATACTGGGTAACGTGCACCAGCACAGCCCAGGGACCGTGCACCAGCACAGCCCGGGGACCGTGCCGCTGCTGCTGGTGCTTCACCGCAGCCCAGTCCTATTTTAAAACGAGAGCTGCAGCTTGATCCCAATTCATTCTTCCAGAGATATAATCAGAGCCTTTATGAGATGTAATCATAGTATTTGTTTAAGAATTAAGTGTGTCTGAAAGTGGCCTAAATTCTCCGTGCAAGAGCTGAGTCGATGCCTCGGTACCTGACTCAGCGCTGCTTTGAGGCAGCCGGCGTCCGGCTAACGTGGCACCGACTCCCGGGGAGGGCAGAAGCCTGAGAGCACCCAGGAACTGGAAGAAGGGGCGAGGAGAAATGATCACCCAGAGCAGCTCTGTATTTTCTTATCCATATTTATTTAGAGTCAATGAGCAAGGGTGAGCAGCTGGGACACAGCCCAGACCGCGATGGGGGGGGGGAAGCAGTTTGCAGCTTTTATATGACAGGAAAAAAACACACATTAAAAACCCTCCCAAACAAACATCACTTTCCCAAGACAAGACACACCCTAAATTCCAACATATTGGGGTACCGTTGAGCCACCTCAAGGTGCTGAGGCAGTAACCGAAGCAGCGATGGAGACCCCCGCTCAGGTCCCCCCAAAAAGCTCCTTTAGGGAACAGGTTTGAGATGTGCCGCTCCTGTGCCTGGAGGAGCCAGGAGGAGGAGGAGGAGGAGGAGGCAGCTTGGGACTGGTACCAGTTCCTTTCCCATCGCATGGAAGGGGCTGGGGAAGGAGTTTACATGGAGGAGAAAGTGCTTTAAAAAGCAGCCACGGCCAAACTCGGTCATTATGCCACGCTTTAAAACTAATGAAGCACTAGAGCAAACGAACGTGGGACAGAGCCGGCACCGTCCCGGCTGGGACAGGGGCGCGGGGCTGCTCCACACCCTGGAGCTGCCAGTGGAGAGAAGGGGCCCCTGCTCCGGTCCCCCAAGGCAGCCCCAGGACAGCAGTGGCTCTTCTCTTTCTGCCCCCAGCCTGGAGTGAAATTCATTTAAAAACAAACCTAAATTCTCCTATTGCACCCTGATTTGCTAGAGAACAGCCCACGGGTGTCTCCACAAGGGGTTATTGCCTCTATACTCTCCCTCCCTCCACATAAAGCCGAATTCTGACACCTCCTCAGCTTTAGTGGGAGGAGGGGAAAAAAAAATATTCAAATCCCTTTATTTCATCAGTAAAACCATGTGTAGTGTCCAGAAATCCCTCATGCCCTTGAGCAGCCCGCTGTCAGCAACACAGGAGCCGAAGAGCCAAAACACCCAGGAAAACTGGATCTTCGAAGCCCCGCGCGCTGCGAAAGCTGCGGCAGCCGCGTCCTTCCTGCGGGGAGGCCGGGCACCGGCTCGCGCCTGCGCAAGCCGCCATGGCCGGGGCCGCCCGGTTGGCCTCCAACCAACACCAGTTTTGGGTTGTCCAGGGCTGGGGCTGAGCTCTGAGCCCTCTGCTCTTCTCCCAAGCTGGGTGCCGCGGGCTGTGGGTGCTCAAGCGTGCTGCAGCTAGGCAGGAAAGTTGCATTNCCCCCACCCAGCCACCCCTGTTACTTCTTGAAGAACTTCTTGTTGAGGAGGAAAATGAGCAGGTTGACATTGACCTTGGCCTTATCGAACATCTTCATGACGGCTACGCCCTCGTATTGCAGCTGCAGAAGGTCCTGTGGGAGATGTGACCGTCACCACCGCCAGCCCCGCGCTGTCCCACCCTCAGCACCCAGCTGCAGCATCCCCCAGGGGGGAGGGAAGCCAGCACAGAGCTGGGTTTGCATCAGGACACACAGCAGGGAGGTGCACAGCCAGGCTGTCCCCAGCTCAGAGCAGGCTCCAAGTGCCCCCCAGAAGCAGCCAGGTATGGGGACACCATCCATGCCCTGGCCTTGCTGGGGCACCAGCAGCCCCAGGACAGGTTCCCCACCTGGTAATGCAGCTGGAACCGCTCCATGTCGATCCCCATGAATTTGGCTTTCACCTGGAACCTGCCCGATTCCTCACAGGGGACGATGTCGAAAATCACGTTCCTGAACCTGAAGGGAAGGAGCCACTTGTTACCAAGAGGGGCTTCACGGCTTTAATGCAACCAAGGAGCAGGTCACCCACCCAGCTCAACCCCCTGGGCACACACAAGGCCAGGACCGCAGCCCAAAGCCCCATCCCAATCCCAGTCCCAATCCCAATCCCAACCCTCTGCTCTCCTGGCAACACCCAAAACAACTCGCCCCGTCCTTGGGGGGGGTGCTGGTGGGCCCACGCACGCCCTCCTCCTGGGCTATTTTCCTCTACCTGCCCAAGCTTTGACCTGAGATAGCTCATCCCAGGGACCGGGGGCTACCTACTGGCTGGGCGGCAGGTCCTCGATCTCCAGCAGCACCCCCTTCTCGAAGAGCTGGGCCGCCGTGTAGTGCAGCGACGGCAGCTTCTTGTTCTTCCCGCTGACCCTTGAAGAGAAGGGACCACACGCTCCGAGCTAATCTCCGGCCACACGTGACTCCTCTGACCCTCGCCAACATCTCCAGCACTCACCACACCCAGACAGCAACAACAACAACAACAACAAAAAATTGAAATTACTCTTTTTTCTACAAGGGAACGTACTTGTTGCTGGCTGCCAGGTTGTCGAGGCAGGTCTTGATGTACTGGTTGTAATAATCAGTTTGCTCCTCGTAAAACAAGGTCTTGGCATTGAGGCCCTGCAGGGTCTGCCTCAGCTTCAGGAGCTCCCCTTTGCGGCGCTGTCGGTACCGCCTCTGGTTGCAGATGTCCTGGAAGATACCAAGCCATACAAGAAAGCCGATATAACTCGTTCTGAGCTTTACCGAAGCACCGGAGAGGTATCTCAGGAGGGTTTAGAGAGGCCACCTTCTGACTCAAGTCTCCCCCAGACTCCAGCGCACCTTGGCCAGCTCATCGATGAGCTCCTGGTACTGATGGGCAGAGTCCACGAGCCCCAGGCTCTCCAAGCGCCGCAGGTTGCGGATGATCTTGCGCTTCTTCTCCTCCATGGACAGCTGGCTGTTAGCAGCCAGGGAGCGGTTGCGTTTCAGTTTGGCAGGGGTCTGGGCATCCTGCAGAACTCGCCTGTGCATGAGGCGGTCATGGGAGGCTTCCTGGGGACGAGAAGGGGATGAGCCTGGTGCAATAGGACACGAGGAGATGGAGCAATCCAAGCCCCCACACGCACTCTGATACGGATCTCTCCTGGCCCAAAACACTTTCTCTGAAAAACTCCAGCCACTTGTGGAGCATAACAGCAGCGGCCAAGCCTTCAAGAGGAGCAGGGCAGCTTTTTGCTGAAGGCTGGTTTGCTGTTTGGCCAACAAGTTTTTTTTAACTCGTCCCCAGCAGCAGCCTCATTCATCCCACCTCATGCTCAGAGGCTGGTGTCCACAGGATCTCCGGGAGGGAATCTCCTGGCTGGGACTGGATCACATCCACCAGCATCTGCTTGGTGCTAGAGACCAGAAGGAGATGTCAGGTGTCTGCTGCAGATCATCACCCTCCTCCTCCCCCACAGCAGCATGTCGTTTAGTTGCCTCCCAGGGGTTTCTTGACCACCTTACGCATCCCAACCGCCATCCCAACGCCAGCAAGCTCCCCTGAAGCCTGCAGAGCCCATCCTCACCTCAGCAACAAGCTCCTCATGTCGCTCTCCTCGCTGTTGGCCACCGGCACCACCTTGCCAGTGAGGGTGAGGGAGATCTCCATTTTGCTGAGCTGGAACAGCACCTGCTCGGCACTGCTGTCCGCTGCGCTGGTGACATTCTCCCCTGTGAGGGCAGAGAGCCCGAGTAGCCACGTGGGGCTCAGGAGGGCTGGCTTCCCCCGTGCCCAAAACAATCCAGTTAGAGCTTCATGCAAGAAAAGCATCCCCATCTCCATCCTCCTCCTGCCAGGATGGGTGGGGGGTCCCAGAACTCTACCTACCAACAAGGGACTGGACCGTAGGAAGCTCATCAAGATCTTCCAGAAGTTCACACAGGGGGTCTCCATGGTGCAGCACGATGGAGTCCTGGTGCTCGAGCAGGAGCTGGATGGTGCAAGGAAGGAGAGTCCGTGGTAAAGGGGCACGCAGAGAAACAGGGAGCGAAGGCCAGTTGGGAACAACGCGAGGCCCTTCGCAGTCACCTCCTGGGTGCAGAGTTGTGAGGTTTGGGCAAGGACAAGCAGTGGAGAACCTGCAGAATCTGGATTATTTGCTTGCTTAAGAAGGAAAAAAAACCAAGGCCAGGAGGAGCTGTGCCGGCGGCAGGATAGAGACGAGCACGGTGAGGTGCAGCAGAAAGACCAGGAGGTGGGAGCAAAAGAAACGGAGCCCGTTTGTTGGCAGATGAGCTTTGCACCCTTACCTTGTGCGTGTTGATGAGCTCCCCCACTGTGATGTAGATGACTGGTTTGGCCACTGCCACCATCTCCGAGTACTCGTCCACGTTAAACCTCTCTTCTGGCTCCGGGACACAGCAGGCAGCAGAGATGAACCTCCTACAGAGGGGCCCCTTCAATCAGCCCCAAAACCCCTGCCACCAGCTCACAGCCACCCTCTCACCCCAATGCCACCCCGGTGCCCACCTGAACTTGTCGTGGGTGTCCTCCAGGTACTGGTTCACCCCGCAGAGATGCGCGTTCTCCCCATCAAAGGCCTTGCGGGCAGCCGCGTGCTGCAGCACTTTGGCAACGGAGCCCAGGCTGCGGCGCTGGTCAGGATGCAGGGTCACCCCAGCCGAGATGTCCACGATGTCGAAGCCGTCGGGAGCCACCACCGCCGGGTTCATGAAGCGATAGTAGAGCAGGTGCCCCACGATCTAGGGCACAAGACAGGATGGGCGTTGGGGAGCACATGGGCGGGTGCTCAAGGAGGTGGGAGCTCAGCAGGGAAGGCCCTTTTGTCCCTGCAGTGTCCGGTGGGACCCTCCCAGAGGGGACAGCACGGAGAGGAGCCCACTGCTGGCATTTCCTCAGTGACTCAAGGAAAACATTGATTTCAATGGATTTTTAAGTCAAAGGACTTGACCTTGTGTGAAGGTATACTGGCCCTTCCCATGCACACGTGGTTGAACCCCACCAAGCCGCACAGACCCCCCAGTCCCAGGGTACCTTGTCGATCTCCTCTGCTGAGGCCTTGGGGAATTTCTCAGCCAAGGATGTCCTCAGGATTTTGGCCACGTAGCGCATCCCATAGCTGAGGGCAGGAAGAGGTCTGTCAGCATGCGGGGCAGCTCTAGGCTCAGCCACCCTGCCCCATCCCTACTACCTGTCACCCAAGAAGCAGCAAGCCCCCAGCCTTGGGGCAATGGGGGAGCCCATTGGAGGGGCCAGTAGCTGCAGCATCTCTCAGCTCCCTCCCCTCCCCTGCTGCCAGCCCAGACATCCCTGGAGGACACCTTCACCCTCCAAGGTTGCCACAAAGCTCAGCTTTTTCCTTGCGGACACCTCAACACCCCTAGTAAAGTGCTCAGAAACGGAGCGGCAAGAGCCAGCCCGCTGGAGGAGCAGAAGCAGCAGCGCCCGCTGATGTTTGGATTTCCCCTTGCTGACAGTGCAGTAACTCAGTCCTGCAGCAGCCAAGAGACTGGGAAGGCCCCCATCACCCAACCTCCCCGTCTAAGACCTTGCTGAAGCTACCTTCAGGCCAACAGCGCTGCAGGGCCATGCACACAAACCACCAAGGTACGTACGGGATCTTGTCTACGGAAGAGGTGATGGCAAAGACAAACTTGTCCGTCATCGTGAGGAGGTTGCGGACAGAAATATCCAGCCGCCTTCGGACCTCGGGGTGGCTGAGAGCCTGCTCAGGGCTGACCTCGTACGGGAGCTTGCTGTGGATGGAAGACAAGGTCACCACCGCCATCCCAGGTCCCATCACCCTGTGGCCAGACTAAGCCTCCTTGCCCAGGGCCTGACCTTTTCTGCCCACTCTGCGACTCGGTCTGGTTGATCCACGCCTTGTAGATATCCACGGGGTTGGTGCGGATGCTGAGGGTCTTGTCCTGCAGGACCTCCTGTACGGGGCCGCCCAGGATCTGCCGCAGGGCATTCTGCCCACGTGCGTTGCGATAGAAGCTGACCACCAGCCGGATCACTGTGGCGTTCCCTGTCAGGATGTCATGGACATGGTCCACCTTGGACCTGGGGAGAGAGACAGGGTGGATGGACCAACGTGTTTGTTCTCCAGCGCAGGCGGCAGCAGGCAGAGGAGATAACCGTGTCCAAGCTGATGCCCCTGGTCCAGCCTTTTGCCAGACCCATCCCCAAACCGGGGCACCCATGGCCACCCACCTGATCTCCTCCTGCAACGCTGCTTTGAAGAGCTGGAGCAGGAGGTAAGCCTCCCGTGGGTTGGACGCATAGTTGTAAAGCGTGAAGATCACAGACTCCATGAACTTGGTGGACTTGTTCTGGGGCATCTGAAAGATCAGCCTGGCCAAGTACACAGGCTGTGTCTGCAGGGACAAGGAACACCAAGCTAACCCCAAGTGTCAGGGAGTGGCACGGCCAGGGTCCTCCCACTACTTCCCCAGCTGTGGGGGACACAGCAGACCCCCACCGGTCCCACCTGCAGCAGGTAGAAGAGATGCTGGTAGGCCTCCAGCTTCTTCCGCTTCTCCTTGCTGAGCGACTTGAGCCCGTTCTGCTTGTCTGCAGACATCATCTCCAAGAGCTGCTCCTTGTTCTTCTTGGTCAGCTTCTTGCAGTGGGAGACCACCTCCTGGAGCCGCACAGGCAAGGAGAGAGAAGCGTTGGTGGCTGCCGGCAAGCTCTGGCATTCAGCCCAGCTTCTGGGGAAAGGGAGTCAGTGGCACCTCAATGCTCCCCAACCCCTCCAACCACTTTAGAAGCAAAGCAGAGAGAAGTTCAAGCTGTGATGCCAAGGAGGGGAGGACCAGCTCTGTGGTGGCTGAACAGGCTTGGGCACCGTGGCAGGGCTGCGTCAGGTGGCCGAGGTCCTCCGGCCACCACCATGCTCCCCACCTGCAGCGTGATCCTGTTCTTGACCAGCAGCCCGATCTTGATGTCCATGAGGTCCAGGTCACTCTCCAGCTGCCGGTTGGCACGGATCCTCTTCACCACCTCCTCCTGCAGCCTCAGCACCTCTGACTCCTCCCAGAAGTCATGCTGGCTCTGCTCCAGCAAGTGGATGAAGCGCCGGACAACGCTCAGTGGTGGGTTCCTGGCGTGGACTGCAGCAAGGCACGGCGTCTCCATGAACACTCGTGGGAAAGACTGAGCGGCTGCCCCTACCGTGGGCCTTCAGACCTCCAGCATCTCGCCGAGACACCCCACCCTCCTCCCCAAAGCATCCCCAGGGCTGCTCTAGCCGATGTCAAGGGACCACCAAGCTGCTGCCGCTCTCGTGCTTGCCATGGTGGCCAGCCTGCCACCACCTCCCCACTGCGCAGGGCCAACGAGGGAGGAGGAAGAGTCTCCTTCCCAATTAATTATAACCACTTCAGAGCAGAGATGAGCAGGCACTTACCCAGCATCCTGTAATCCCCACGGGCCTTGTTAGCTCGCACAAAAGCCTGGATTTTAATTACAGCTTTAATCTGCCAAGACAAACAAGGGGATGGGGGATGTTTCCCCTCAGCATCCCTGGAACACGTGGGGAGTGGAGGAGAGCTGGCCAGGAACCTTCTTCCTCCCACTGCTGGGAATGTGCTGGTGCCTGGGATCAGTGTCTCCACCACCCAGGAGGGATTTCAGGATTTCGCCCTCCGTAGCGGTCGTTTCCCCCCCACTTGCTGGATTTCTCATGCTGCAGCAACTCCAGAGGTGCAGCTTTGCTTTCCACACTCCTCCCCCCCAAAATTTCCTTCCACTCTAAGGGGCACCTTGAAGTCCTCATTGGGTTTAGGTGGGACCGGAACGTTTCTCTCCTCACACTTTACAGACCCAGACAGTTTGGCTTCCAGACCCACCAGGCACCTTTTCCTTCCCATCTACCCCTGTGCAAGGATGCACCAACTTCTCCCTCCAGCTGCACCGCAAGCACGTGGGGGCAGAGACCCGACCGCGTGCTCCCATCACCCCCCTCCGTCCCCCCAAACAGCGACGTGCCCCAAGGAGCCGTCTGACTCCCCATCCCATCGCTCACGTTCTGCCTGAAGTAGCGCAGCCTCTCCTGGTACTTTCTCCGAGCCTGCCACATCCTCACGCCCGCCTGGATCTGGGAGAGATGGTCAAGCGGTTGGATACTGGAAGGTCTCGCTTGGCCAAAGCGAGCGGGGGGGAAAACCGCAAGACGCCCTCCCCCCGGCCAAGCTCCCCCCATCCCCTCGCACGCTGCCCTACCGTGCCCCCGTCCAGCTGCCTCTTTACTGGGCAGGGGGACAACGCCACGCTCATGGCCAAGCAAGCGGGTGACAGTGCCAGATGTGGGAGCACAGGGTGAAGGAAGAGTCTTCCAAACCTTTATCGCAGCATCCGCGTTGGCTTGCAGGTAGCGCAGCCTCTCCAGGTAGGCTCTGCGCTGCTTGTACCCTCTCCAGCAGGCCTGGGCACGAGAAGAGACAACCGGCTACTGAGATCTGCGCGAGGGTCGCTACAAGGTCTGGTTGGTTTTTCAAAAAGCAAGAACAACACACAGCATGGCAAAAAGAGAGGAAAGCAGCACCCAGAGCAGCTCCTGGGAGAACCACCAAGCCCCGCACCACCCTCTGCAGGACCTTGGGTGCGTCCTGGCTGTTAAACGTACAGAGCAGCAAGGGCAGGAGCTCCCCAGACCCACGGGAGGGTGCTGCAAAGCGGCCACCCGCGGTTTGCATCCCTCCACGCAGAGCGGGGGACGCGGGTTTCGGCTGCGTCACCTGGATCCTGACGGCAGCCGGCCGCTGCTCCCGCAGGACACGCCGTCGCGCCGCGAACTCCCGCCGGACGAGGAAGCCGCGCAGCCGAGCCTGCAGCCTCACCACGAAGGCAACGTTGGACGCCCACAGGCGCTCCCGGTCGTGTGCCGCGGTCACTCGGGTGACAACCGACTGCGGGGACACGACGCGAAGCGGCTCAGCCCCAGCAACGCCGCCCAGCGCCCACCCAGCCCCGTCCTCCCCGTACCTGCATCTCCTCGCGGCTCAGGAGCGTGGTGTTGAGACCACCGTCGCGCGGGCGCTGCCAGCTGCCCTCGAAGGTCTGCAGGTTCAGGTAATACTCAGCACCGTCCG
>VWZZ01005830.1:131561-206356 GCA_013399095.1 Psophia crepitans | reverse complement strand
ACCTTAATGATTCTATGGAAGAGACAGATTTCACCATCCTGAGGTTCCAGCGAAGTCCTCTGCTTGTAGTCAGTCTTCAGGTGGCGGGCATGCACCAAAACCTTTTGTTTAACCCTTTAATAACCCAGTGTGCTCCCCCCCAATAGGCAGGGTTTCAACACCACTGAGCATGCTCAGCGTGTGTTCAGGAATGTTCCAGAATGTTCAGGAATGAGTCGGTGTGCTCTGGGGGTCTTGGGGCCTCTCGGCCCCCAGGTCCCTTCATGGCTGACCTAGCGATGACCCCTCATGGGTGTGCATGCACAGCAGAGGTTTTTGTCCGCATGTTGCAGGAATAGGGGGATGGTCTCCCAAGACAGCACCCTGCCTCCACAGGTTCTGCCCTTGGTTGACACTCCCTCATTCAAGACGGATGTTTGGGACGTTCACTTGTTATCGGAGTCTTACACTACCTTAATTGGAAAGTCATGCAAAAGTTGTGTGTAGATTCTTTCTTGTCTTATTGGTTGCCATCTCAGTAAGATGATTATAATGGCACAGAACTGTTTTACAATGGTATAGAATGTTATGTTTGTCTGTCAATGTGTGGTTCTTACTTCCCTTCTTCCAAGAAAGGGAAATATAAGACAGTGTTTCTTATATTACTACATATTATATATTACTACAATTTGTTTTGCAAAGACAAATACAGAGTAGGGAGTTAAAAATATTAGGAGATACACATACAGAACACTAAACATAGCTGGATGTTGAACATAAGTATATTTTCTGCACTGGTTTCTAGACATTGTATAATAACTTCCAAACAGAATCTGCTGCATGTGTTTCAAATTCTGTCAAAAAATTTCACACCTTTCTGAAGGCCAATCTTTAGCTAATCTAAAATTTATATTTAATACAAGTGGATCAAATAATGGCACATATTTTGTTTGTTACTCAGATGTGACGATTGTTGACATCTTTAGCTAGTATTTGCCATTAACATATATTAGATTACATCAGTTCATCTTGGGACTGAGGAGATTAAACATTGCAAGGGCAAGTGAACCCTCTTTGAGCCTCATTTCTAATGCTTTCATGAATGGTAAATTGTAGTGGTGATGTAACCATAAAAAAAAAATCCCCATTTGTTTGCTGAGCATTTTAAGCTAAATCAGCCTTAATGCTTTTGCTTATACAGTTGTTATTGACAGTCCTGGAATCTAAAAAGCTCTGCCAATGCACTACAAAGCTAAGTGACATTTAGTGCCAGAAAAATAGTGTCCACAGATCACACTGCGTGCTTTTGCCCTACAATAAAGGATTGTCTTGAAAGTGAAGACTGAAAACTTCATGATCGTTCTACCCTTACCCTTTGTGATAAAGTTGCCAACAAAAGATGATGATGACTTTGAAATACAAACACTCATCCAACAGAAATGAGTAAAAGAGATTTGCAAGATCCACTGGGGGAAAAAAATCCTCATGAAATGGAAACCACTTTCTGATTCAGAGCCAGACTGCAAGGAATTAGTCTAATTTGTAATGGTTATTAGTGCTACAGTAGGCTTTTCTCTGGCCCAAAAAAGGCTTACTGGAACTACATCCAGCACACAGACAGTGAGGAGAATACTTCTACCCCATCCTCCTAAATTTGTCTAAAAAGCGCATAGCATTGAGTACCTGCATTCAAATATCCATAGTGATTCTCACCTCTAACACACGAATGCTTTGAGGGCTATCCCAGGTTTGCTAGTAATGTGTGGAACTGTACAAAGAATAGCTATGTGATGCACAGTGGGGAAGGACTCGTCTCAGTGTGATACAGCTTTTTATTAGCTAAGCACACTCATCAGTTCAGTGCCTCTGCTGTGAAGTCAAAAAGCAGGATCCTTTGGAAGAGCTTTCTGTAAGTACGCTCCAATGTTAATCACATAGAACCACCTTTCAGAGGGGCTGTACTGGCTCTTGGGCACCAAAGAAGCGTCTGCATCAGCAAGGATGGCAATTTTTCTTACGGAGTGGGCTCCACGTTCTGCAGTGTACTCCACGGCACTATCACAGCACTTAGAAAGCACCCTAGAAGCAGTAGAGTCCCAGGGTGAATGCAGGCAAGAAAACTCTGGCACTGCTGTGAATGATTACATCTACAGTGCGCATGGTGATTTAGATCAGTTATTGATTGCAAATGCATATATTTTAATGGAAATACATTAAAATCGGTTTTATTGGTATATTATAAGGTTTTTTAAAGGCCTATGTGTTTCATTTATTTTCATTTCTATGGTCAGGGAACTGCTAATCTGCACTTAGTATACTGCATCTGATAAATTTTATGGGTTTGACTGTATAAGGGTTGATTTCTTTGTCAGAGAAAGTATCAATTTAAGTGCAAGCCTCTGTGCTTTCTACTTCAGGGACACAGAGTGCTATTTCATTGGCTTGTGTAGATTGTTTGCTGATTTTTGATACTTTAATAAAACCCTTTGGCATTGCTGTGGTTTCCCATTTCCTTACAATTAAGCAGAAAACAAGTCCTTAATACAAATGCAGAATTTTATTAAACTTACAAACATATGCAAAAAAAAATTTCCAGAGTGGTGCAGTCCAACCTGCTGATTGCTAAAGTATAAAAGCGCTTTTTTACATTATCAAACAATGCTGAATCTAAAAAGAAAGGGGAGGGGGAGTTAAAAGTAAAGAACAGCTTGTAAATAACATTTTAAACCTTCCTACAGGCAAACTGAGTGCCAGCGGTCTCTGTTTTCTTCCCAAACACCACTGTGGAGCCATAGCAGAGCTGAACAAGTGGGGAGAATTTTCCCTGTTCCTCCTACAGTTACTTGAGCTGTGCACGCCCCAAAATATGTGAACGTGGCTAGGAAATCTCACGTTTGGGTACTTGCCTGTTCCCCACCTGACAGATTATCAATACTGTACGGCACCTTCCCTGATTCTCTCTGCTCGTATTTTGAGACTGTGAGGAAGCCAGAGCCACGGACAACCCAATCCTTCTGCAATAGCTGACATTTCATGTTTCACAGACAGAAAGACCATAGCAAAATCTCAGCCTGAGGTGGAAATTAACTGCATTTTGTTGCACCTTTCAGCTGCAGCAAACTATAGAGGTGCATTTGGGCCATTTGTATTAGGCAGTTTTGGGGGGCTGGATGGATTAAGCTGAGAGGCCTGATTTTGCAGGATGAAGGACTGCCACTCCACCTCAAAGTCAGATGGGACAGTCCCATGCCTGTTCGATAGTTTGTGAAGACTCAGTGGACCTGCAGATGTGGGAGTGCCTGGGAACTGGGAGACTGAGGCTTTGCTTAGGCCCCACTGCCAAATTTAAATTCTGGTTAGCCAGAGAGGAGGAAGGGATCGGGGGGGCCTGTGTTGCATGTGGTTATGTGCATGCTTTGTGTGTGTAGGTGCTGATAAAGGCACCAGTCTCTTGCCTGTGTTGATCTGTGCGTATCCTTGTGTCTTCTAAGTACATGCCCAGCCTTGCAACAGCCTGGACCTGGAATGTGGACCAGCAGTGGCCATGCCTGGCAGACTGGGAGGAGAAACACTCTGTGTCTTAAAGTCCTCAGGATCTAGCTTCCCCTGACATCACTAGAAGCTCAGCTTCAAAATGTAAGTTCTTCTGAGCCCTTTTCTTCATGCATACACCTATGGGACATTGTGATAGAGAAACCTGTCACTGCTGGGAGTATTTTAGTATGAACGTGAGTCACCGTAAGAAGAGTTCCCAATCCACAGGCAAGCTATCGTGCACCAGCTAGTCTGTGCTGTGGCCAGAAATGTTCTTCACTGATGGCAAGGTTGGTCATCTGTCCCTGAGTGGTTGGCTGATAGTAAGGAACATGGATGTGACTAGAACTCCTTCCAGTTCCGCTGGTAACATGAGGATTCCTTTCTTTCCTCACAGAAGAAAAAGCAGTACAGTCCAATTCCGTTGCAACTGCAAAGCATATGTAGTCAATGAAAGGTTTATTGCAAAGAAAGTATGATTCCTCTGTTAAAAACAAACAAAACAAAGCAAAACAAAACCAGGAGAGCACAGCACAGAGACATACCCCAGGGTAGATTTCAAAAAACCATGGTTGCATATTACCATATTATTGATGGAAGTACAGCAGCACATGGCAATGCAACTCCCTCGTCACGTCGTCCGGACCACAGACCCCATTACACCTACTCCTGCTCAGATCTCTGAAAAGTAAATCAGCTCACGCTGCTGGGCAGATTGCTGCTCCTGCTCACACCAGCTCATTGCGAGCTGGCTCAGGCATCTCTGCAGTCTGCTGTGTGGATGCCCCAAAGTGCACACAGATCAGCAGACTCTGCAATATTAAACTCCTCAGCTCACATTCTTAGACATTCACACAGCATTTTTTGTTGTAACTGTGAATGAAGCATGTTGAAATTCTAAGTCTACAAGCACCAATATTTCAACCGAACTCATTTGTGCACTTAGTGGTTGATCCACAGCCCACCAGAGACAATGGGAAGACTGCCATTAACTTCACATCAGGCTCATAAAAAATGAGGCAGATAACTCCCATTAATGTTAATGAGAGTCATGTATATAAATCACCTAACCGCTGATGGAAAAAGAAACCTTTTTCTGTTCTGCTTTTTACACAGCTTCCACAGTCTGTGGTGTTCATCCTCCTCCAATAGCATTGTGAAGACAAAAGGTTTTTCAACAGACACATCTTTCCAGTGATTCTGTTTTCTGTGAACAAGAGTCAAGCTTCTTGTAGACAGAATATATTTAATCACATAGTCATGAAACAATTATGTTTTAACATGGTCATGAACAGACTTAAAATTACAGCAAAATTATTTCCTAGAAGGCAAATTATTATTATTTGTTGTTGAGAAAGCACAATAGCAACTCCTGTCTTTCTTTTAAATTCACTTAAAAAACCCCACAACCTATTTTTCTAAATTTGCATTTCAACTAACAAAGATGACTATTTCCCTTTTTTAACCCCTCTTCCCCCAAAAAGATGGGGTTTTCACTACCTTCTATGATTGCTTCATGTTGCCTTTACATCACACAAAATCCCTTGCCCTACAATGAAGATATACACCAACACACATATGCAGAATTAGAGAGTAGTGTACAACAGGTCCTATTTGCTTTAGCTTACCTTTCCTCTTTACACAGTGGGTATGTCCTGGATAAGCAAGATAATGTTAAATCACATGGTGTATCACTAATTCTAATCTACTAGTAGGCTTTTGTAAAGTTTAAAACTTCTTATTTCTACACAAAATAAAGAGCTTTCAGATGTTCAGTATTTCCTAACTCTATTTATATGAACACGTATGTAAAAAAAATTGAAATAAATAGAAATTAATTCGCTCTTTTTTAACTAGAAGGTAAAAATATAATATGGCATTAACCTCACTAATATATAAATGTGAGAGGAATTTTAATAGCATTCCAAAGGCTGCATTTTCCTGTACATTTCAATAATGATGGATGGTCAAGACATAGTGCAGGAAAAATGAGCTACCATTAACGACTTGTCACCAGCAGGAGATATTAGGATTCTAGAAAGCACTGCAAATGGATTTTAGTTTTCAAGACTAGACTGTAGCTGCCTTGCTCCACCAGGTTTAGTCTTTCTTTGGCTGCTTATCCTTAACTCCTTAATGTGGCACATTAATTACAGCCCTTCATATGTTCCGTTCTTTCAGGTCCCTGTGTCTGGAAATGTTGCCACTCAAATAGCAAAGTGCAAGCTTTCCATCATTCTAATAGTTAAATAATGGCAAGGCTATGCAATTGAAGCAGCATGAAAGGTCACCTTGACAACACTCTGACTGGTAAAAAGTAGCTTAAGGCATCACAGTTCTTTATTGTGTATGAGTTGAATGAGTTTATGACTATTCAGGCTATTTTAATAATTTCCAAGTTTGACACAAAGTAAGAAATGCCATTTTGGAATTGCCGCAGATGCTCAAATATGTCAAATGCAAAGACAGTATTTACAAAGCATGTTTTTTACTATATTGACCAAAAACAAACTGGGAACAGGTAAGAGTCTGAACCAACGCTAAAGTTTTTGGAACAGCTGGCACAGGTAGTCAGTATGAAATTTAAACCTGAGCAGAATTCCTTACGAAGCTTAAGTCACCAGCAAGGTTTTCAGAAAGCTCTTTTCAGGATTTAAGGAACACAGGAATGGAGTAGAGACCTTCAACAGAGGCTTTGATATGAAATGTTTTACGACAAATGCCTTTCATAAATTGCCTTTGGTATGTGTTTTATGGCAGGACTAAGAGCAGGACAGAATTTCACAAATTTCTCTGTTGGAGGTGGGACCAGGATCATATGATCCCCACAATTACACAGCAATATGATATCTTGTGAAACTCTAAAGAAAGATCCAAATTTTTTGTCACCGGCATTTTGTTCTTATCCAAGCCCTTGATGTTTCATATGCCCTTTCATCCAGGTGCTCAAATTAACTGCAGCTTAATTTTCTAAATTATTTAGCTAGAATGCTTAAGACTAGATTTACACAGAGAATAACTTCATTAAAGACAGTGGAGATAACCAAGGCGCAAACTGCCTTGTACTTCCTTTTATGTTTCCTTTCAGAACTGCTAATTGCAGAAGTTGATTAGTTTAAGGTCCTTATGTTACATGCTTTAACAAAATGTGAGGTAAGATCCAAGCTATATGGACTTGGGCAATAAACACATCATTAGCTGAATTCTAGTCAGCACTTTAGCTCTCAGTCTTCTGGTATATCTATATTTCCTTCCAAAGATATAAAAATGGGGTAAATACTTGCTACTTTCCTTATCCATTAGGAACACTAGGTAAAGGCCTGACTTCGAGATGTCCTGGATACTTCCTTGCATACATCAATACTAAAGAATCCATCTTTCAAGTGGCTATTAATCTTTTATATTTATGTTACTACTGCACAAATTTCTGTATAATCAAATTTGAATCAAAGTAGAGACCTGGATACTCTGAAGGGTGGAACACACTCTTACACATAGGAGCTGTAACTTCCTTCACTGAGCAAGATCTAGCTGTTTGCCCGAGAGTAATTAAATCAGTACATCTTCAAGGGTCTTTTACTACTTTGTCATCTAGTTTCTCATGCTGGTACTGACAGAATGGAAAAATTATAACATGCTAATGGAAGACTTACAACCCAAAGAACATTCTCCTGCAGTGACTAAAAAGTCACTAAGTGATGATGCTGTTTTAAAGTAGAACAGAACAGAATAGAATAGAATCATTTTGATTGGAAAAGACCTTTAAGATCATAAAGTCCAACTGTTAACCCCACACTGCCAAGTCTGCTACTATAGCATGTCCCTAAGCATCACATCTACACGTGTTTTAAATGCCTACAGGGATGGTGACTCAACCACTTCCATGGGCAGCCTGTTCCAACGACTGACAGCCCTTTAGGTGAAGAAATTTTTCCCAGTGTCCAGTCTAAAGCTCCCCTGGTACAACTTGAAAACATTTCCTATCGTCGTATCACTTGTTACTTGGGAGAAGAGACCAACCCACACCTGGCTACAACCTCCTTTCAGGTAGTTGTAGAGAGCGATAAGGTCTCCCTTCAGCCTCCTCTTCTCCAGGCTAAACCACCTCAGTTCCCTCAGCTGCTTCTCATAAGACTTGTGCTCCAGACCCTTCACCAGCTTCATTGCCTGAAGTAGCTTACAGAGAGACTAATGCATATATAGCACAAATGAATAAATTTTAATCAGATGAACAAATAAGAAGCTGAAAAATATATCTTTTAAGAACATTGCTCAGACTGGTGCAAAATAATAAAATTTAAACCTTCACTTAATAATAAACATTTATCCTGTAGCTGTCAGAAAAAAACATACAGAACAATCAGCATTGTCAGTATAAGACATGTATGTATGGTAATGCATGTTTTGCTTCCTGCTGAGGCTTGTCAGTGCAACTATGCTGCTCTGAAAGGTGCAGGGAAAGTAGTGCAGCTTGCCAGCAGCACCCTGTGCAACTCTGACTCACAAGAACAGTACAGTAACAGAGTCCAATTTCAGCAGTAACAGAGGAGGGTCAGAGCTGAACTTCTGGAGGCCTTCTCTTAAGACATGACACCAAATCTTGGTTTCAGACAGAGATATTTGCCAGCAAATACACACAGAGCTCTGTCTCAAATGCAACCTGAACAGCCATTTTGTGTCTCCTTTTGAAAAGGCAGTGACCTGGATGGAAACATCCTGTGGACCTATCTAACATTTTTAGGGCCAGTAGAGCCACACTGTAAGAGAGAACCACACTGTTTCTCTATGGCCTTCCAATATTCATTTAGGTATGACATTTCATTTAGCTCCATGCAAAAAGAGATATCCTGTTAGAATTGTTTCTTTAGGAACTGAGCAACAATGATGTCCGTAGAAATGTTCCTCTAGGTGATAGGCCATATTTCACCAGCCACTGCAGTAACGTCATGGTGTTCCCAGACATCGGTCTATCCACCTCCCACATATCCACTGGGTAACTTCTGCTGGTGCCCACCTCCACCACTGGAACTCATTATAGTACCCCAAAATGCTCCCTGTTAAAACCAACTTCATGGTCAGTATTGAGTAAAAAATAAAAAGAGAAAAAAATTACCATAAAATGGGAAGGAGTCATAAGTGTAATTAAAAAAGTATCACAAACGTCAGTGTACAATATTTTGAATTCACTTAATTTTAGGGGGTTTTTTCCTTTATTTAAGTATGAGAAATGATAAAGAATTAATTATTTATATTCATCAGTCCTTAAAAGAGCTCTGCACTGGATATGATCCCCATCCATCAGTCAGCTGAGCTGGAAATAAACTTTATTGGTTTTTCTTTTTTGTGAAACACAAACAAGCTATTCCTAAAAGTCA
The DNA here is from genome assembly GCA_013399095.1 of Psophia crepitans. Classification (NCBI taxonomy): domain Eukaryota; kingdom Metazoa; phylum Chordata; class Aves; order Gruiformes; family Psophiidae; genus Psophia; species Psophia crepitans. Next base: position 197,468 of record VWZZ01005830.1, on the reverse strand, counting down.
TTGTGCTGACACTGAAATCACAAACTCATAGCCAAAGGCCTCATCCTGCCAACAGATTTGTATGGGTGAAACTTTGACTTCTGGTCATTCCTATTAGCAAAAAGATCTTGCACAGCCATAGTTTAACTAAATATTTGGAAAAATAATGTAGAAAATACATAGTTGACCTCAAATTAGCAGCAAAATTCCCACTGCTATCCCAAAAGCCAAGCTTTAACCCATCATCTATAAGTGTCTTTGAATACACTGAAATAACAGCTTCATAAATGTTGATTTCCTTATGAAATGGGAAGAAAGAGTTTGAAATTCCTTCACTAAGTTTGCCTGTGCACAAAGGTCTTTTATAATATAAATTTAAATACACAATCTGGTTTACAATGTTTTCCATCATCTCTCCTCTCCATATGTTCTCCCACTAGGAATCTAATGAGTTCTACATATGAGGGATGACAAGGGAATATGCCTGAGAAATAATTCCAGCAATTACGGCATATGGAGGCATTGTTTTTGAGTTGCTTTTGCCATGAACATTAGGCAGAGCATCTGGGACCAAATTCTGTCTACCTGCCCATGGACATTAGCAAAATCATCATCTTCCATTTGTAAATTCTGCTGAGGTAATCTGCCATACAGAGAGGACCATTTCATCAGCTTTATGACCAGCATATTGAAACACAGACCATTTATAGTTAGGAAAAAATGCTTCTATACAGATGGAATAGTTTAAGCTGGAAACCATTTTAAGAGAAAATGATAAAGACACATCATTTCTCTCTTTCTCTTCTCTTCTCTCCCAGAACAACTACAATGAGCCTGTATTCATTTCCAGGCCACTATTTATTAAAAGACTTTTCTCATGACTACTGAAGTTTCTTAAGAACTGACTGGATTCCAGGTAATGAGAAAATTATCAAAGAAAAGTAAAACGACAACAGCAAAGAGATACAAACTCTAAATCGGTAATAGGAAGGATTATATTCTCTACACCCAGATATTGGCAAGGCATCCAGAATTAATCATAGAGAAACAGACTAAAAAAATCTTCCTTTATATGGAGACATAGCAACGAAAACAACTAGTGTACGTTTTGCATCATCTGCGTATCAGATATATAAATAATAATACATAAGGCTGGAGAATTCAAGCTCTTTTTTTGTCGTGTTTGTTATGATAGTAATGAGAAAAGAGATCATGAGATTCAACCAATATGCTGATATGGGGGTAAACTTGCAACTCCACCTATTCATCATATTCAAGAAAAATGTCTTAGGAATGTGAGTAATATGAGTATTTTTACATGTTGTTTTCCCAGCTGTGAAGTTGCAGCAGTGAAAGCAAAGTCATAAATCCCAAAACACAGGATCTTTAGGTTACCTCAGTGTTGTAGGGGAAAAAAGAATGGCCTTGCTGTTATAGAGAATCTAAACAGAATTTTACAGTTATGAACATAAACATAATTTAAAGAGCTAATGTAGGACTTTTACAGTTAGGGTTACATATGGGCAATAATATTTCTATTACACAAACTATTTCTTGAACTTAGTTGGGCAATAAACTGGTTTTCAGAAATGAAAACCAGATATATTTCAGGTCTTTCAGTCATGGCTAATATTGGTGTGATTAGTGATATTTAATCAAGAAAATCTATTACCAAAGGATAACTGGATTTCACTTCCCATTGCCACACATTGCATCATCTGCATAGTAGCAAGGAATGATTGAAAATAGTGGGAAGGTGCTTTAACCCTGAATAGGGAAAGGCATGTGAATTTTAATGAACTTGTTCATTCGGAACTTTCTGAGCAGAATGCTGACCACTCTCAACTGCAGCTGAAGGCCTTATTCAAACTCCACTGAAATCGCCAAGGCACCTTGCCATTTCTGCAGTCTGGCTTTGGAGCAAATCCCAGAGACACATGACAAACTTTTCCACCACTCTAGAGAACAGGCCCGAAGACCTGCTGTCATCACCACAGTCCCAGCTTTGGGAAGCTGACTGTACCCCAGTGCTCCCATGCAGGATCCACATCCCCAGAAGCTATATCTCTGGTCATGACACCATACTACAATGGTTTAGCCTAGCGTGGCATCCCACTAACAGGAGTCTGAGAAAGAACAGTCATTCCCTTATACAACAGTTTCCAGCCATCAACTTCAGTGGTCCTCCTGCCAGATGGCCTTAAATTAGCTTTGGATTAAGAGATGTTGTCAACACTTGTCATCACCTGTCAAAACAAAGTTGTGGGAAATTCAGCCTTTTCATATACCACCTCTTGTAATCACCGCATAAGCAGTACAGATGAATACAGAAGATGCAAAACAACAGTCATGGAAGACATTTTTGCTAAAATATTTGCAATGACTGACTGTAATGTGGTATCAGAAACATAACTTGTTACAGAAACAAAATCAAAGATGTAATTTGGAAACCTTTTCTCATTCCATAATAGAATAAACAGAAACATTTATCAGGGAACAAACTGTGTTACAAAGACTAACAAAGTGATTAGGTAATTCTTATTATTCAATTCAATACCTCTGAAAGCAAGAGAAGTCATTTAATGCCATTACATTGTTCAAGTGTGACATGTTTGATACAGAACTATCTAACTATTGGCAAAAAGAAACTAGAGATTAAGGCAGTACTTCTCTTACAAACCAAAACTGTTCTCCTTGCCAATATCTTTGTTAACAATAGATGTGTAAAATGCAAGGCATGAAGGAGGAGGCAGTAAATCAACAGAAAAGGATGCCAATCACATCTTTCTATTTCATTGATATAGACTTCCATGCATTACTTGGAAACTAGAAAAGCCAGCTGTACAATTAAAATTAGCAAAACACCCCCAATTATATTTCTATGAAACCTAACAGAATAACCTATTTTCAGGTAGATTTTTAGTTTCAAAACAAATCTGTCATATGATGCACTCTGCCTCCAGTTTTAAAGTGTATAGATTCTATATGAAACAGCTGCACGGGCTTGGTGAAGTACTGAAAGGCTACATCAGTATTGTTCTTGAGCAAAGCTGGAGGAGCCAAGATTTAAAAGACATAGGACAAATAGGAAGAGTTAAAAGATATAGGATAATAGGAGATTTAAAGGTAGTAACAGTGGTTTCTGCAGCAGTGCTGTTTCAAAGCTCAGCATGCACTTATGACCAATAAGCCAGATACAAGAAGATATAGTTTTAATTTAAGCTTTATTTTAGATTTATTAGATCTGTTTTAGAATTTTTTTGTTACGACTCCTATCAGGATTTTTTTATCTTTTATTGAACTGATCCAATACATTTCATTTTGAAAGGTTTGAGCAAAGCAGAGAGGTTTCTTTCCCTGCTGATGCACTGCCACATGGAACTGCAGAATAGGAACCCATATTCTCCTGCAGTCCCGAGTTCTTGATGATTACTAAATTCAAAGGGTAACATGGATTTCCCTCTGATCATATGCCTGACGATCTTTGTAATCAGATGAAGCTGTGTATATCAAAAAAATCTGTTAAGTTTATAAGGAATAAAGAGTAATTGAAGCAGGATTCATCTTCACATGCCTACAACATGAATGTCGATAGCTGATCTAGTCACCTGTACTCTGTCTTCAAAGGCAGCGCCAAAACAGGCACTATGGACAGCTGAACCATAGTTCCCAGCTTGCTTCAAGATGCACAAAGTTCCCTGTTGAACGGGGTTCGGTTTTGGGTTTTGTTTTGGGCTTTTTTTTTTTTCTTCCAAAGAGTTCAGGAAATTAACCTGAAGCATTACCTTTTCAGGAACGTCTACCATGTTCTGTTGCTACTGAATAGGTCTAAATGAGAATTTTTCAGGATTCCTATTTCATGAAGAGAAAGCTCCATTTTTATTCAGTCTGACCTGAAAACAACAGTATGCCCACCAGAATTTCCCATGACAATGCTAGAACAGTCATTCTAGATTTCAGTTTCCTTTGGAAAAGGACCTTTCAAAGGAGATATTCCCAGCTCTACTGAAGAAATACAAAATTAATATAACCCTTGAAATTCTTATTCACTGAAAAAAAAATATTTTTTTTTTTCCATGGGTAAACAGAATAGATCTCCAAAGCGCACATCCATACAGGGAACTCTATTTTATATTACAATTTTATTCACTTGCTATGAATATTCACAACATTAATCTACTGCAGATAATCTATTCAGTATATTTGAAAATCCATTTATTTTCACTTATTGATATGCATGTGTTACACTTGTATATAATACAGTATTTTCAGTGTTGGTTTAAGAACAAAGAAACAAAGAAAACAAGTATTAGGAAGCATGATGTAGATTTTTGAACCAAAGAGATGCTATATTCTGATTTTACAAACCAGCACATAGACACTTTGCACTGTCCCAGACAACCTCTTTAAGATGCTCCCTTCTGTCCGTACCTGTTAGAACAAATCCATACAGTATTAATCCACCCTAAAATACTGAGATACCTAGTTGCTGCTACAGTTTATCCTAATTAAATTTTAATCAGCAAAGAATATCTTTCCCTGCCAACATTTTTTATTATTTCTCAGCAGAATGATAGAATATACTTCTCAATTTTATTCCCAACAGTCATTTATTTTATTTAAGCTCTCCTGTGCAATAATACAGCAGAGGTAATGAAATGGTTTTGGAACAGCAGGGGCTACTGTGACAGGCAGAGCACTCCAGGGTGTTCATCCATCATGGAACTTAATATATAACCACCTAGCCATGTCAATGGTTTGTAATGATAAAATCATTTCCCTCTTTTTCTGGGAGTCTGGTATCCACATAGGACTTTTAAATAACCTTGCCCCTATATAGTTTGACTACCTTTAAGTGTGTGTGGTTTTCATTTCAATGCACCAAAGCACAAAGTCAGAACTCCCTCACCCTCTCCAGTCAGCATGCTTATGCAATGTCACTAAAAGGAATTGCCAAATTTCTGTTCTATCAATATTACAGATGGTACAATATACATTAAATGGAGTATAAAATTATACATTCCATAATAACTTAGAAAAAAAGCTCATAGATGCTTAAGGCCTTTAAATATTGAGGATTTTTTTCATGTAACAGCACATCACAAAGTTCAAAAATTGCTACTGAAACAGAAATTAGAAAAGTAAAAGTGATTTTGGCAAGGATCAGATCTGAATTGGATGATTGTAAACAAGCAAAATACCCACGAACTGTAAATTTGGGAGGGCACTAGAACTTTTTTCCTTTATAGCAAACAGACTGAGCAGACATCTACATAAGCATCCAACAGTAATTAGGTTCAAGCAAGAGATTTTATTTTTTAATAAAAAGACAAAAATTCTGAATGATTACCATCCAATTTCATAATTGCAAACCTCATTTACATCCCTGCCTACCTTTATAAAAAGGGATGAAATACTGTTGTTGACAGCTTACCATGAAGTTCAATGAATTCAAGGTTGGGAAAGTAAAGTACGTATCAGGAACACACATCTCCTTCCACCTACATGGAAATGTATATCTTAAAGGTATAAAATGCCTTATAATGGAAGTGGTAATTGAGTTTTGACCACAACTTTTTTCAACTGCCAAAGAGCTGCAGTAGCTGGTTAGCCTTAAGGAAACATGTCAACCTGACTATACATTCTAATATGACTGATGTATTCAGATAACTATTACTTGTCAACAATAATTATTAACAATGGATATATATTTCCATTCCTATAACAAAAGCAACTTCAAGATGTTGAAATATGTACCTTTGAGAGCTCCAAGATTAGGATACAAATAAAAATGTCTAAAACTGCGCCATGCCAGAGGACAATTTCTGCAACAGAAATTTAATTAAAGCAGTGTGCAGTCCCACCAGCAATCTGAATGGTGGACCAGGGGTCATTTTAGAGAGAAGGAACCAACACATTTTGGAGGTTGACTTCATCAAGATGAAAAGCCACCAGTCTGGAATGGAGCATTCGAAAGATTGCTGCTTTTCTGCACCTTTTGAATACCAGCTCTTGTGATTACAGCTGCAAATTCCTCAGCAAGTGCAATTTTACAAGTGTACACAGTTCAATCAGTTGAAATCTTTGTGACACGGAAGTTCAAAGTAACTTTCCAGTAGTTTTGATCTCAAGGCTGTTGCTGATTACAAGCCAGGTTCACACTGAAACAACTGATTCTGAAGGATACACCCCAGCAGTATAAAATTTCACTTCAAGGATTGCCTGGAGGAATGAAATTCCTACGTGTTGTATTTAATGTTATCAGCCTTGAGACTGACTTGATTTGTCTTAGCTATCGGGTTACCTGTAAAGAAAAAGAAAATCAGAAAATCAAAACTGTACATACAGAATCTACTTCCGAAGCACTGGAAACTGAGACAGAAATATAAGATCGTTGTCCAGAAAAGCTCTTTCAATTGTTTTCAAATGAGTGAATAATTCCCAATGGTTATCAGTGGGATTGCTCCCCAACTTAAATTGTGTGTTTATGTGCTTTTTTGGAATTGGGCCTGACAAGGGGAAATTGAAATGTGACTGTGCTTAAAAATATAATAAAAAATTCTGAATGTCACAAATTACCAACCCACAAATGTCAAAGCATTGGTTTCAAGGAAAAATTCTGTATTTTTTCCCATCCTTCTCAGTGTTAGAACTTTCACCTGGTAATAACTATTTTTTTTAAAATGTAAGCCATTGAGTATGACAGTGACTGATACTGGATATGTATTCTTCCATTCTTTGCATGCTACTTTAAAACACAATGTCCTGTGAAGGGCTAAACGCATCTTAGCAAGCAATAATCACTTCATAGAGAAACAGGACAAAAATCATGCATACATAAACAAGAAAGAGATAGATCAATCCTGTTATTCACAGGTATAAAATAACTACCAAGGAGTTCACTTAAACTGGTTTCACCCAGCCTAACATGAAACAAGAGTGGAATGGAAGGACCACAGAGAGAGTGGGAGACAAAGCATTTCACAGTAATTGGACTTTTCCTGTGTCTGATTTGGATTTTAAACATTAAGAGAAAAAAAAATAAATCCATCGTATCAAAGAAACATAACTTTAAGGAATATTTCTGCTGTGTCAGTGGATACAATTAATGATCATGTAACATTTAATATCAAATTGTGTCAGGGGACAACATCCTAGCTCTTGAGGAACAACCCATTGGAACGGTCACAATAACAGTTTACGGCATCAGGGGGCATATTCTTTTCATTTTGATCACAGAGAGAAGGGTCATGCTCCTTAACAATGAAACATTCTTTTGCCCTCAGCAAAACTGTTTGCATACAGCTCTCGTCAGCTCTGCAGAGCATAAACGTAGAGCAGAACATTAAAAGGACTGTTCAAGGAGTTCATTACTTCAGTTTGCCTTCTCCACCAAGTTGTTTCTAGGAACTGCACTTAAGAAGGCAATAATAAAATTGTGTTTTGTGATTTTTATGATACACGGGTTTATTTATTACACTGCTCTTATTTTGTTTTGTTCTTGGTGTTGGAAACAGCCTCATGTGGCTCTTTCTATAGTGGAAGATTGCCTGAAAAAATAACGAAGAATTAATTTAAAAGTCAGGCAACATATTTCTATGCCCTGCACCAAAGCTCAAAAGGCTGACACAGCATCTTATTGTTATTTATTTTTCGTTTTACTGTAGCAAGCTGGAATTCTACTCATGGACCCAGGTGTTACTAAACTACATAATGTAAAATACACATCTTCTGATCCTATCCGCAGGTGGATTTTTATTAGCTTCACTTTATATATATATATATATAAATATAAAATCCATACAAACTGTAGTAAATCAACTAATGCAAAGCACACTGAAGACAGATCAAAGGATGTGAGGCTCCCAAAGAGGCCACGCAGATGTAGGGCCAAAGCTTCTTACTTTTTCAAACAACAGAACAGACCAAAACCAAAGCAGAACCAGAGGCAGTCACTGGAACACAGCTGAATTGTCTATTCTGCCTACTTACCCACAGAGCAGACCTCTGCTATTAAAAAGAGAGGGTGCCAGCTGACTTTTGAGAGACCAAGTTGACCATGACCCAGCAATGTGCCCTTGCCACAAGGAAGGCTAATGGTATCCCGGGCTGCATTAGACAAAGTATTGCCAGCAGGTTGAGGGAGGTGATCCTTTACCTCTTCTGAGTACTGGTGAGGCCACACCTGCAGTAGTGCGTTCAGTTTTGGGCTCCCCAGTACAGGACAGGCAGGACAGAGTCCAGTAGAGGAACACAAAGGTGAATAAGGCGCTCGAGCACCTTCATGTGAGGAAAGGATGAGAGAGCTGGGACTGTTCAGCCTGCAGAGGAGGAGGCTTAGGGGGGATCTCAAATGTGTACAAATATCTGAAGGCAGGGTGCAAAGAAGATGGAGCCAGGCTCTTTTCAAGTGGTGCCCTGTGACAGGACAAGAGGAAATGGCCACAAACTGAAACACAGGAGGTCCTCCTTGAGGAAATACATTTTTACTCTGAGGGTGACTGAGCACTGGCACAAATTGTCCAGGGAGGTTGTGGAGTCTCCATCCTTGAAGGTATTCAGAAGCCATCTGGTCCTGTGCAACCTGCTCTAGGTGGCTCTGCTTGCACAAGGCAGGTGGACAAGATGACCTCCACAGGTCCCTTCCAACCACAACCATTCTGTGATTTATTCTTTCTATTACATCCAGATCTGTCAATGCATAGGCTGAGGTGATAAACTGTAGCTAGCAAAAAGAGTATTTTCACAGGTATGTGACTGCTCAGTTACATGCCTGCTTGGAAGTGCAAATGTGTTCTCAGTAAAAACATAATCTTCAGGCCTATCTGCTCCCCCTCCATCTAGCTCTATAATGGTGTAGTGGAAATATCCCTATGAAAGCAACAGACACTGCTACACAGAATAAATAGGTGATATAAAGAAAAAAAATATTAAATCAGATAGCTATTTGAATCTCTTCTTTGTAACTGGTAGCTAATCATACACAAAGGTCGTTTTGTTTATACAGACTGCACAGGAAGTCAAGCTGCATATTCTTAGTTTTTACTGTTACATGATTGGAGTTTTTAACTGCTTTCCCTTGCCAGAGTTGTTATTATTCCACCTGCTCTCTCTTCTTTTTTTTTAACTTGTCTTTTTTTTGTCTTAACTTTCACGTCACACACTGTTACTCTGAGCATCATGCACAGTGGTCCACATTTGCCTCTATGTAAGAAGGTAATACTTGTTATGTGCAAGCACACAACAGCCATTAACATTAATGGAAGTTATATATCCATCCAAATTAGGGAAACAGTAGACCTCTCAGATGCTAAAGGCAATTTCATAAAGAAGCAGTGAAATTTTAGCTAATATCTAGTGATGGTATTCCAGAAATGTTTAATTTTGGATACAGTAAAAGCTATTTGGTTTGAGTAACTGGGAAGCAAGGTATTGTGGCAAAGGTCTTTATAGCAAAAGGGTGACTGATAGCAGTATGTGTCTGATCTTTAAAATCCTAAGAGAACAGTAACACAGTGAATGGGTACAAACAAGTCTAATCAATTTTTCAATTAATAATTAATATGCATGGAAAATTAACTTTGCTGCTGTTTAACAATACAAACAAAAAGAAAAAGGACATAAAACCTTTAGCATCCTAGGTGTTGATTTGAATTAAATTGTTCATTCTTGGAACATAATTACTCTCGTTATGCTAATATATTTTTTCACATGGTTGTTATATCATAAATACAATGCATTAGACTCTCTTCACTTTCTTGTACTAAATGTGCAATTACTGTATAATTAGTCTGCATTTGCAGACTTTTTAATTTAAATTAGTGAGTGGCTGCTGTAAATTGGTTGTAATTGTATGTGAACTCACTTGTTTTATTTTAAAACAACAATATATAATTAAATGCAACTGAAGTTTTCCACATTTCTTCTCCTCGCTAAATGCTCAAAACAAATTCAGTCTTTGGGTAGGACATTTTTGCCAGGGTAACCCAGAATGGACCAGAGATGAAAAGACCTCAGGCATTAAAAAAGCTAACAGCTCAAGAGATTTTCCAGACAGCCTCCGTTCCAGTGCTGCTGGCAATGGGTGAAAAATGCCCTCACTTGTGAAATCCCCACAGCTGATGAATACAGCAGATAATACCATCTATTCCATAAGAATAGATTCTCAATAAAAACCCAGACTGATACTTTTACTCAAGACTGCCTTCTGCCGTAGAAGAGGAAGGGAGGCAAATCAAGACTGTAGGATGTAAAGAATGGTTGAGTGAATATTCTCTAAATAGTAAAGCACTTTTCCTTACTTTTCTGCAACTAAGCATCAAAGTTACAGAATCACAATTAGGTATAGTATAAATCTTCTGTTTCTTCAGAGGAATAAATTTATCACTAATTATTTTCTAACTACAGAATAGCTGATACATGCAAATGAGGCACATAATTAATTATTATTTAATAATGTTAGAATAAAATTGGTAACAATATACCACATATTGAAATCAGCATGTGCTGGAACATTTCATAGCACATCTTATACATTACTAATTTTTTGACTGGCAGCTCTTTAATTTTTTTTTCTATGTTTATGGCAAACTATATACAAAATCCGTATTACAAACAGACTCTTGAGTTTGCAAAGTCAAGCACTTGAAAGCTAGCAATTTGTCATTCTACAGGTGCCCTTACCACTCCAATTCTCTCTTTTTTCCATCTTGCACAGTAAACAACAGAATTTAGTGGGGGTGGAGTGTTGGAGGGAAGCCTATTACAATGGCATCAGGACTGCGTAACAATGCAAATGCAGAAAGGGGCAATTCTTTAAGCCGGTGTTTCTTCCCTCCACAGATGATTCAGCAATATCATGGACTCTGTTTCAGGTTTTCACCAAACAATATAAATAAAAACAAGAAAGAGAAACTTCTTACTACTGGGGATTTTCTTTTTAATTACAACTGTTCCATCAACTGTATAGGACTGTGTGTGCTCATAGCCTGGGTGTCATCTGAATATACCAAAGAATCATTAAGTTATCTTTTTTTCTTTCATGAGATATGTAAGATAGAGAAAGGAAATTGTTGTTGGTTCTTTTGAAAAGCAATTAACAGCTTACATTGAGGTAAGTGAAATTTCAGGAGACAAAGAAAAGCCATCTTGGCACCCCTAGCATTCTTCTGTAAAGTATTAAAGGCCTGTAGGAAACAAAAATGGTGTGGGGATTTCTTTAAAAAACAAACAGGGTCTCACAAATATATTTAATGAACAGCATGAGATAAGCTAAATACAGGGAATTCCACAAGAATACCTTAAATAAATGCCTGAAGAAAGGCGTAAGAAATGGCTTGAAGAAGTGTCTAGCTATGGGTTGTCCTCTAAGACACGGAGATAAGACAGATCTCATACTTTTTTGAAAGCCCTTAATTTTATGCAGTACATTTCCATCCATTTTGTGTCCTTATTTTTATATTTTCTTGTAACATACATAAACAGGTCAACAAAGTGATTGCTTAGCAAACATTTTCTAATAAGGAGCGGATTTGAAGAAGGCTATATCAGCTATATTTTTCCATGCTATAAATAACTTTGGTTTGGTAGCAAAAACCCAATATGAATATTACAATCCAGAAACAGAAGGGCCCATACAACCAGAAACAGACATCTGCCAATGCATTTTTTCCACTTACGCCCTCTGTGAATGAGGTCGAGGTTGGAAATGAATCTTTTGGACAGATGGAAATGCACTATTTCCTGGAACTTCAAAATCCATACAGTGTGTTTGCCACACACTATCATACATATGTGGATTATGAAAGCACTTATGCATATTTATTCACTGAAACATTTCGACTTGTAAACTTGGAAGGTGCTTCTGATCTGATACTACTACCTTGTACCACTGATACTCAAAAGTACTTTGTAAACATTAACAAAGACAGACTTACAATTTCCTCACAGCTTGGGAAACCTGCAATTTATTTTCTAACGAAGTTGGAAAGCTGGACATAAAAGGTCTATTAAAGACATTTTTGCAATAGGGCACCTATATGCACATGCACTTAACAGCAGATAGGTGTGGACTTGGGTGCTTATGCTAGATTACTAAGTTTCTGCGGGGACACGGAAGCATTTCCAAAATCTGAGAAATGTTAAGGTAATTCAACCGTATTTCAAGAGTATGCTTGATAAAGTAACTGCAGCAGAGAACTGTGAGTTAGGAAATAGGCTCATTTCAGTATCACAGATCACTGTGCGACTTGGGCTAATAACAAAAGGCAAAATTTGAGTGACTTCTGAGCATTCTGGAAACCAGGTATTTAATGATAGCTCTATGGATTCAGTTGCCTTCAGTGAGGGTTACATATTGATAGTCTTTTTTTCCAAGTCTTCACGTGTTTCACTCCTGCTCATAAAACTTCAGCTCTACCTAACTTTTGATATCAAGACTCAAGAACATTAAATTTTCCCCTTAACTTCATTTTAGGTGCTGCAGTATTACAAAAAGTGTTAGACTAAATATGTTTCCAAGCCTGTAATGGAGCAATTTAGAAGTCTAGATCCTCAGGTCTGTCCTTCAGCAAGCATCTCTAGTTCTTTTCATTAATTAAACATAATTTCTCAGTACACTTATACAGCTCAAAAATTTCCAATGTCTTTGATAACTACCAGAGTCTAAAGCTTTTAATTCTTTCATACTTTTATTGCACTGTGACTAGTCAGAGTTGCATTTGTGATAATTCTTGTACTTAGGACCTTCCATTAGAAAAAACCAAACACATTGAAAATTCATTTCAAACAATGCCATTTGAAGCATAATTCTGTATTTCATGTTTTCCCACTGCTCTTAATGATTTCAGCAGATGATTTTTGGTGCTGAAATGAAGACCTAGACAATTAGTGTTAAAAACTGTAATTAAAACTAAAAGGGTCTGGAAAACTTTCACATGCAAATTGAGCTTTCCACTTGCTCTAAATAATCTCAAAGTTAGTACTAGAAAAATAGGTAGAGGAACAATATTTAAGAGCATGGCATACGTTTCTGAAAATGGCAGAGTCCTTCATCTTAAACATGATTTTAAGATTAAACAAACAACATCTACCATATTTTAGGATTATAGTGGAAATACCCTTTCCCAAGTATTTCTGAATACTAAGTAATCCAATAGGGGATACTAACTTTTCAACTACAAAGCCACACCTAACTGAATGTAGCAAGATACAGTCTTTTTTTAAGCTCTGTTCCCTTCTCCAGAGCACCTATTGCTTTCCCATGACACTGAGTATCTAAAGTTCATCAACTGGGTCTAACTTTGAAAGGAGAGTGAGTGAAGAAAGATGTTTAAAGGCTCCCAGAAGCATCTGACTGACACACTGAGGCTGCTTAGGAGCACAGTGCAGTCTCTCAACCACTCTCATGAAGTTCTGCCCAAATAAGCCGCAATTCCTGGGCATCTGCGTCAAACTAAGCAGCTACAATGAGGAGTAAGGTACAACAATTCCTGTTAATACTGTGTAAACCTGTATTTGTACACACCTGCTGCTCTGTGAGTAATAAACCAGGGCTGGAACACATTTTCTGGAGTGGTTTGACTCTTTATTCCTCAACGAACGTTCTGGCCCTTCCTTAGAATCCGACCAAGACTAGGATTCATCACAACTAGTGCTCCAACGTGGAGCCAGAATATTTTGTGTGTGTGGAAAAATCAAAAATTGTCATCAGGCACAGCAGAAACCTCCTTTCTCTACTTCTCCATTCGGACTTGAGGAGTTTTACACGTTTGCCTAAGAAACAAACACATGTCAAGTACTACACTGTTATGGAATTAGTTACAGAAAACAAAACTGGGATAAATGGAATTTTCTTTAACTTACAAGGAAAAGTACAAAATCACAGGAAAAAACATTTTTCAGAATCAGAGCAACTTCTTTAAACAAAAGAGCATGATCTCAAAAACACCCACAGGGAATAACAGGAACCCCAAAGGAAATGTTCAAACGTACTCAAATTCAAGCTCATTGATTGTCACCAAGAAACAATAGAGACTGATAGATAGCACTCATTTTTGCAAGTATATCAGCAATCCTTAACTATGATAAAACAATAATTGAAAAGTTCTTTGAAAATAAGTCCATGGACAGACCTGGTACACAAAAGATCCACTAAGTCAGAATACAATTCCTTTTAAACAAAAGATTTGAGTGTGTTCTTCCCATATATGTTTAAAGGAAAAGAAAAACAAAACCAAAAACAAATAAACAAAAAAAACCCATGAAAACAATCAAACAAACCTGCAAAAGTTTAAAGTTTGAAAAAATGTGACCATTCTGAGGAGACCTCTACTTACAGTCATTTCTATGGTTAGTAGGTTACAGAGAACACCATAAAATAAAGGTGACATATTTCAAAAGACAATATTCAATTCAGACAGCTAGTTCCTTATCTAGATATTTGAGGTAGATTTTGGACCTGTGATAATGATTGTTTCCAAAAAGGGTTGCACAGCACCTCAAAAGATAACCTAAATTTCTTTAAATAATAGTTACAGAATGCTTTTCTTTCCTTTTTTTTTTTCTTTAGGCTTTTTAACTTAAATATCGTGCTGCAGATTATTAGAATCATACGTTACAAAATTAAACTCATAACTTTGATAACTTGTTGCTTTAATAAAATCTCTACACATTTAAATAATACGAAACTAATATGGCTCTGTTTTCATATTTCCTTGAACCTGATAGTTTACAAAACAAACTTAACTGATACAACTCACTGGGACAATTATCATAGTGTATATCTGAAGAAGACATGAATTATGTCAAGGCTAAACCTAATTCATTAGTCTTTCCAATGTACTTCAGTATTATTCTCTTCCAAAAGGTAATGCCACTACAATCCACATACCTAAACTTTCTTAATGTTTCTGTAACTCAGCAGAGAAATTAAGTTCAAGGTAGAATTGGTTTAGCTTCACAAAATTTTTCATTTACCAACAATAGTTTTATATTTAAAAAGACTTAAACATAAACCTTATTTTACTTTCTGTAATAGAAAATAACTGTAGCAATTCAGGCAAGGATATATCCTCTTGAGGTTTTTGTGGTGATCACAACTCCACAGTGGGACTGCAGCACAGCGGCATAAAAGACTGCAAGACAATTAATTAAATAAAAGTAATTTTCTTCTCTTTTACACGACTTATTCCACCTAGTCCTGTCAAGTCAAGGAGGGATGGGAACACAGTCCTGTCTTTGGCTTTGTCTGGCCTTACTTACCTAAAGCAAAGCCTACTGTTTTTCTTATTTGTAAAGGAAAATCTGTAACAAGGAGTTTCCTGTGTTCAGTATTCTAAAAATGGAAAACCAAAAGAAAACAACCCCCCTTCCTTCCCACTTTGTTTTAAACCTAGGTCGAGGTTTTAAATTGCCTGACAGGTATGACTGATTTTCAGCTTTTAATATATTTTCCAGAAATTGGGTAAGGTTTAACTTCAAATTATCTCCACTAAAAAAAATCAGGTAGTCTAAATTCACCACATTTGATATTTTTTTCTTCTTCAGATGTTTACGGTGTGTTATTTCTTCTGGGATTTTGAATGGAGAGTAACAAGCCATTTGGACAAGATCAAAATAGAAACATAAATTAATTCCTTACCTGTAATTTTATCTTCTCTATGAGGGTACCTGCTGCTCTGTTAGTGCAGTACTGATGTGTTTTCTGCCTTTGTCCCAAGCTTCAGAGATTCCTCTGGTGATTTTTCCCCACTTGCTTACCAGCTTCCAGTGCTGGCATTTTGAGGTACTGCACTCACATTTGGCTCCAGGAATACTGCCACAGCTGAGGGAATATAAGACAACTAAAAAACAAGTTAGAAAACAGCAGAGCAATATCCAGGCAGGAAAAAAATGTTTAAAGACAATGAATCAGTCATCAACTTGAAACACTTCGATCATTTTCCTCTCTCTTTCCATCCGTATAGAATCTCCAAATGAAGAAAGGATTTTCCAAAGCTTGGAGGAATTTTAGCTAAAGTAGCGGGTGTTGACAGAGTAATGGGTATCCATTCAGAGAATATAAAATTATTTTAAGGGAATCTAATTTTAACTTTCTCCAGTATGAGTACCCATCACACCATCACTCTAATACAGATAAGAAAAAGAAGAAAGATGGCAAATTTAGAGGATTTCAGAAAAATCCCTGTCGCCCTGTTTCAGTAGAACTTGGGGAAAGGAAGACTCAAGGGCTTTTCACCTAGAAGTTGTCACAGATGAACAATGAGAAGGATTTCTCATTGACCAGGGAAAAATATGTAAGGTCTGGTTGACTAAGAAGTAGTCAAGATTATGGTTGCTGATTCCCAACTAATAGTTGTCATCTTGGTCATCAAAGACAAAGAATGGAAAAGGTAAATTAGTACTGCCAAACAAATAAATAAATCAGCATATCCACCATCCATGCTTGAAGTTGCGTGTAGACGACAAAATTTCACTATCAGTCTCTTGCAATTTTTACATGTAACAGTCACAAGTTCTTGTGGCGTTCTTGGAAGCAAATAGCATAACACACTGATATTAATTCCAGAAAATGATGGCTTTGATGCTTTTCCTTGGTATTCTCCCTGAATTTATGATAAATTTGTGCAAGTTACTGACATCATTCCTGAACTGATTAGAAATGTCTTCTTGCTTGAGTATTATGGAGATTTCCAGGTGAAAACTACAACTTCCTATAACTTCTCTTCACTGGATATCACCTTGATACCAGTTTTGAACTTCACAGTACACAGAAAAGATGTACCCAGTTGAAGGAAAAAAATTAACTCCAGAAATTTAACTATGAACCTGCTTTGGTATTCAGTTTAATTTCCCTTTGTTAAAGAACCTGATCAGTTGTCTTCATACCCACATCTTCCCATTATCTTCTGACCAGTATGTGACCAAGAGAATGTAGGTATGAACAAACCAGAGTAGCTAATCACAATTAGACACTGGTATTCTAAAATCTCAAGTAGTGAAGGAAAGGCCAGAAGGCTCTAAAGGGGTTGTTGCCTTCAAATTTCACAAATGTAAGTACCAATGATGTGCTTTAAGGTCAAGAGAGAGGAAAAGGACCCTGGTAATTTATTGAATGACTCTCCTAAAATAAATTGTCTTTGCAAGTAATCAGCTTCAACGTTGACAAGTTGCATTCTAGGAGAAAGTCTCCTGGTTTTTTTTCATACTTTGAAAATGTTGAACAATTATTACTAACAACTGGAATTACAGTGATGCCTTGAAGATGATAAATTTGCTGTGCTCTTATTTTCCAAGGTCACTCTGAATATACAGCTCCATTAAAATTCTCAAATCTTCTAGTACTACTGAGTTTGTAGATACAGGTTGGTTAGACACAATCCATTGTTTCCATGAGATGATGTCCATCTTCACAAACTGGAGACACACTTGTGTTCACTTCTGATTTAAGAGGTCTTGCCAATGTAATTCTACAGGTCACATCATATGAAGGAGTCATGGTGAACTGGATATTTTGTAGCTTCCCCCACATCAGAGCTCTATGACATTGCTCACTGCCGATATGGAAGGGGCTGAATGATAGCCAGGACTGTAAGAGCCGAGAAGGAATCATCTGCATATGCTAATAATGCAGTGGAAGAAAGCTTAAAGTCCATTTTATAGAACCGGTAAAGTCCTTTGGAATTTCTTCTCCATATACAGCAACAGTCTTTCCTAAGATGAACCTGATGTCCACCAAGGTGGAAGGAGGAGGAAACTACAAGCTTGGAAAAAATGAATAATTTTCAAATTCCAACGGAAATCAATTTTATGTTGATCGTCTTCTTTTTTAATTTAATCCTAGACATCAATCTTCCAATTATTCTTGCCTGAAAAAATATTTTTTCTTCATTTTGAACAGTTCTTAGATAGGAGAGGACAATCTTCAGTATTCCTATGGAGAAGTAAGATTTACAACCATACTCACTTTGCTCTGCAAGGAGATAATATCTGAATAATCTGATTTCAACTGGTTTGAGAGTTGTTCACTCTTCCAGCGATGACTATGCACAATGCTCTGTGTGACTGACTTTCTCCAATTTATATGGATTATTATCCATTTCCTTCATTCCTTCCCCATTAGAAGGCAGAAAAGCAGCGTTGAGACAGGGTAGTACTTCTGAGATTTTCGTTAAATGTTCCTAATGAGTAAGGAAACATCTCAAGAAAACTATGGGATTTTGAAGAATTGGAAGTAATACCTTTTGGACAGCCGGGGGCCACTTTTCCACATCCTCATATCAGTTCTGCACCTAAGCAGTGATGCACATTTTGTGAAGCCTGCGCCAAATACGCATGGAAAGAGGCAAGAGCTCTGCCTGCAGCTATTTAGGTAGCAGGTAATGTTAGGTTTCAGAACACTCCACTCCCTCTGAGCTGAAATGTATCACTTCTAACTTGCAGAAAGGATCCAAAGAAGCCCTTACAGACTGCAAAGGAGGGTGAGACAAGGAAGAAGCATTAGTTTTAGATCATGCCAGCATGACCCATGAGATACTAGTATTTGAATATCATCTTCCTATATGGTAACTCGTGAGTTAGTAGAAGCTGACAAAGATTTCCCGGGAAAACTAAAGAGGACTGCTAGATATTCAAAGAGCCCTTCTTGCACAGATGTGAAAGAGACTGGCAGAAAATTTAGTGTTGTAAATGAGAGTGGAAACATCTTTGATTTTGGTGTCAGGACTTTTCCACTTCATGGAGAAGTGGAGAAAACCAGTAATTTA
Organism: Psophia crepitans; assembly: GCA_013399095.1. Lineage (NCBI taxonomy): Eukaryota > Metazoa > Chordata > Aves > Gruiformes > Psophiidae > Psophia > Psophia crepitans. The sequence continues at coordinate 178,725 of VWZZ01005830.1, read as the reverse complement.
CATGCAGCCTTCAGAATTCATTCTTATTTTCCAACACAGAGGCAGAAAATTTTCTTCAGACATGAGGTCAAAATCTCAAACATGCCAGCAAAGGACAAACTGGGGGAAAAAAAAAAAAAAGAAAGAAAAATAAATCACAAATTGAATCTTTTGGGACAAAGGCAGAAAACCTCTTGGCTGGACTGATGGAGTGGAGCATTCCCACGTGGAACAAAGTAATGCTTGCAAAAATCACTGACCAGTTAATTAATGACATGCATCTGAAATCCATTTGCATTTTTCTTGTAATATTGCAGAAATATTTTCTTTTGCAGAGTAATTCTGTCAATTTTCAGTTCTGCAGAAGCTAAAATGATGCTTTACAATGGATTCTAGCTGCAGTCTTACCTTAGGAAAAACTATTCCCTCATAAAAATGTATAAACCACAGCATATATTACTAACATTCTGTGAGTGTGATGAAGGGATTGCAAAAGATTTCATTTCTCATGATTTGTACAGTGTTTCTACTCAGAAAAAAAAGAGTAATCCTTCTGAATATCTAGAGACAAGACTCAGTGTATTCACAGCTATATGGAGCAAAAAATAAGGAAAAACTGCAAACCTTTTCAGATAAAGCTGCTAATTAAAAAATTTAAAAATGCTATTCTCTTTTTAGAAATTATTTTCTTTTAAGTAATGCATTAAGAAGCTCCCTTTTTCCAAGAGCTACATCAATGAATATTGCCTTTAACTCATTCTCTCTTTTGATGTTGCTCACTTGCAGTTCTTAATATCAATATCCATAGACTCAAAGTCAGAACAAAATTAACAAAATTTGAAACTGAAAATGTCTCGGGAGTTGAATGTTTGGATTATCTTCGCCTGCCCAACAAGTTTTACTATTATTTCAGTCTGTGACTTTGCTTATGTTCACACCACAACACTTCTTTCTTTAATCTTTTTCACCATAACTTGTCTTTTGTGGATATTTTTAAGTACATTTGCATGTGGGGAAAGGACTATGACATGTTTAGGTTTCTGTGACCTAGAGATGAACATCATCAAGCTGTAGGCTTAAACTGATGTCAGATGTAGACTTTGAACAGAAATCTTTGCATAGGGTAGAACAAGGCACAGCAACTTCACATAGAAGAAGTAGATTTAGTATATAGCAGCTATTTTTAAGAAACTCAGTGAAATGCATAGCCCTGAATATTGATGATCCCTTGTAACAAGTTTTGGCTGGAAATGCTAACTATTTTCATGAAAATGTCCAAGTGTCCCAAAAGATTAGTGTTTAGGTGCCCTACAAAAAATACAGATCTTCAATATGTAAGAATTGTGACGCTAGAGCAAAACAATAATTACGGAGTAATATGAAAAACTAGCTTGACCCCAGAAAATGTCATCCTGTTTCCATTACCAGACCATTTGCCCCCTGAAACTTGTATGTATTTTTAGGAAAATGTGTACATACTATTTATTGCTATTTTAATGACAGATTACATACAGCGGGTCTCTGAGTTAGCAATGAGAAACATGCTGAGACAGCTGCAAATTTCTCCTACTGACAGATTAGCCAAAGGCATGGGAAGAGATACCATAGCAACAAAGAGGCTGTCACAAGTGCAATCACTCCTTTCCATGGGTAATATTTTGCTACAGACTGTGCACTCACTTATATTGTAATCGCATCCTCTTTATGAGCAACAAGGTATTGCTAGTCACTGTAGGTATGTGTTTTATTCCTGTAAGTCTTCATCTGAAATTAAGGTAGGAGATGAGGAATGTATAGAGAGGAGTTCTGAAGGGAGGCAGGGGATAGTGCAGTTTTACAGCGACGTTGTTTCTTAGTTTATTCATACAGACCCTTAAATAATATTAGGAAAAGCACTTCCTGTCGTTATTAACTACTGACACGTGGCAGATTACTGATTTATCCTGCAAGTATTTCACATTTCACAGTGGTCAAAGCAAAATGCAAACTGTTTCATGTGATGGAAGTTGGTAGCAATTTTACACTGAAAAAAATGTCATGTGAGAAATACATTGCCCTGTTAGCACTGACTGACCACAACTGCTATACGTCCGGCCTATCGGAAACATCCCAGAATAACCTATACACAATGTTTGTATGGTGAATTTCTGCTTTTTCTAATTACAAGTCATTACTACTGCTGTTTTTGAAAAGCCTGGAGGAGGAAGAGGAATAAAGACTTGAGGGAAGAGGTTACCACAATGACAGTATTTCTTTCCAACTACGGCAGAAAAACCAGTAACGCTTGTTCCACTTTTCCCCCTCTGCTGCTGCTTAAGGAGCCTTTGCATCTGTTGCTCACGCAGGGAAGCACAGATCAACAGCTAACGTACTGCACTGCTAACACTGATGCCAGGCTCAGTTACAAGAAAAATGCCATTTTCTGCTCACACCCAGGGACGCATTTTAGCTCTCTTGTATTATGTTGTCTTACTCAAGCAGTGGTTATGACAGCACTGGTAGTAGTTGAGTCACCGCTAGCGCTGCCTCCTGATACGGGGAATCTCAGCAGCCGATTGCCAAGCGTTATTCTGTAAAGGTACCTAACATTCCTTGTGCTGAAAAGGTTATGAACAGCTTATTTTATAAATTGAAACATAAATAAAATTACTGCCTCTCCTTTCAGCAGCTGTAATTAATTTAGAAACAATCCAACATCTGCAAGTGAGAAAGAGGAGGTGGTAAAAATGTAAGCAGTATTTATAGATAGCAGCAGAACTGCATCGATTCAGAGTAGTGGAATGTACATACTGAACACCATTTGGCTTCATGTGCAGCCAGTTGGTGTGTTTGTATGGTACGCTTTCTCCTCTTCCAAGAATGTTATTCAGTTTTTAGTTTCTTTTAAACTCTGGATGCCATAATGCAAAATTAGATTAAATGGAATATTACAAATATCTGACTTCAGGCTCTCTCCAATATTGTTTTGGAACGTAGATAAACACTCTCAGTATGGATTTCTCTCCATCCTGGCAATATTTCTGTTCTTTTCACACTAGTCGTCTCTCTCTGGTATTGATTTGGAAAGCAGATTTGGATTTGGAATGTAGATAAATATACTCAATATGGATTTATTTTTGACCCTGTAATATTTCTCTTTTATTTCTCTCTGTCTCTGTAATACTTATTTTATTTTTTTACAGTACTCTATTTCTAATATTGGTTTGGCATATAGTTACAAAGTAATTTATTAGATATTGATTTCTTTCTGTTCTGCAGTGTGCTTTTCCCCACATATTAAAAATAATAGCCAGTTCTCAGAGTGACAATTGCAGTTCCTTCTGCCCCTCATAAAAGTGTGGTGCTCAGCTATTCCCAAAGTCGGGTGCTCAGTTCCAACAGATGACCCTTTATGACCTGTCTGAAAAAACTACTTTGATCTTTTTATAGGAAAATGTCATTCACTTTCACCTTCTGGAGAATTTCAGAGGTTAATAATCAATACCTGCTATGCATTAAATCCTTTTGGTTCATTTATATTATTAGTATTAGTATTATTAGCAGTATTATACCAACAAGTCAACTCTAAAAGGACATGCACAGGTTGTCAGTTTTTGCTGACTAATAGATAGTGGACGTGTTGCTCATCATAGTATGATTCACCGATTTAGCTCATAGCTGTGTATCTTCAGAACATGAACAGTTTTGAAACTTGTTTTATATTATATTGTATTTGATAGTGGTCAAAGTCTCCAAGCCAGCATCTACCTATTTAACATTAAGTATCTAAATGTTAGGCACTAAGCTAGTCATCATAGCTTTCCTTTAGAGTTATTAGGGAGACATAAGCACCTCCAGAAGGTAATTCATCTGACTTATCTTAGGACAAAATGAATTGTCCTCTGAAATTGAACAATTCTCTCCAGTACTAAAAAGATAGCCTAGAGCTTAATAGTCATCTCACTCTAGAGAGCCCGAACCCAAACAAAGTCAAGTAAATTCCACTCCCCATACTTTAAGCAGAACTTAGTACTTAGCTTTAAACTATATCTCGTTCCACAATCAACTAAACAGTAATGGACAAGGTACTATTTCATTACTGCAAATGGTTCAAGGCTGCACCAGGGGAGGTTTAGACTGAACATGAGGAAATATTTCTTTACCAAGAGGGTGGTCAAACACTGGAATAGGCTTCCTGCAGTGGTGGTCAATGCCCCAAGCCTGTCAGTGTTCAAGAGACATTTGGACAATGCCTTTAATAACATGTTTTAACTTATATGCAGCTTTGCTGCTCTTATTTAAAGTCAGTCTCTATTATAAAGATTGCAGGCAATGTATAGTTCTTAAAAATTCAAGTAAAGCCTAGCACCTGGATCTGCCCTTGAAAAACCCCTATTGAGAGACCTCTGGTGTGGAATACACTCTATAACTGAGAGAAATATGAAATTCTTTCTCCTCGGCTCTTATCTGACTGCAAAATGTTGTTTTCCCATCTACGTACAGGGCTCCTTTGTTTAATACAAACTCACGGCACTTTTTTAATATCATTGTCAATTTTATCCATAATACTGCTATGTTTTGTAGTTTTCAACCGATGGGACAATTCCTCTTTTTTAAACAGACATTTTCCTTATTTTGCAAGAATGAAAGGAAACACAACCAAGACAGCCCTTTAAATGAAAATAATTATATTATAAAAAGGCTGTAAGAAGAAAAATATTTCAAAGGTTAAAAAAAAAATCTTTGAATTTTCCCATTTTTAAAACATGTTTTCTTCATCTAAAGAGGGCAACGTGACAAAATTTTTTTGTTTATTTATCAAAACATTGAGGCTAACCATATAGAAAAAAAACCTCAGTTGTTTCCTTTCATAACAGTTTCCCAGTCTGGAAGAGAATGCCACAATGTGCCTGGTAAATCTCAGCTATGCACATAATCAGTTTGTAATTCTCCTAATGTGTTCCTGCACGTCCTCTTTTGTTGTGGTATAATGCTCAGGAACACAAAGATGCATTTCTTTATATGAAGTCAATAAAATTACTGTTTTAACTAAATTGTCATTGCTTTTTCTCCCCTTCCCCTCCTGCAGGATACATAGACCCAAAACGGTCAATTCTAAACCAGCAGAAGTTAACTCAGTGCTCAGCTTATTCATGTGCGCTTTTCCCACCGCATTCATTCCCTTTCCATGGCTGACTCCTAATGACAGCCCTCTCCCACTAATATACAGGCAAATTAGGAAAAACAGTTTAATCTTTCCACAATACCTGTTTTTTGCATTCTGAAGTTAAATAATTTCAACCTGACTTTTCTTAACATTTGAATTCTGAGTACCCTATCACTCATGCTATTTCTAATTCATTATTCATGTATTACCTTATTAGATCCCATATCTGAACAAAATGCAAAACCTCAAGTAGACCACATTTTTAAAAATAAATTCATTTTCTCCCATTATTCATTTGGTCTTTTTGCTTAGTGACTGATACCATAACTATTAAGAAGTCGGCATCATCATTTTTTTACAATAGTGTGATTAAATATGCTAACAGAGGTGGACAAGCAAAACACCTTCTTCCTCCACTGGTTTTACCTCTAACATAATGCTTAACTATTAACAGCTCAACATATGGAAAATTAGGTGCTGCTTTTGAACCTGGTATCCTGTAGAAGAGAAGATAGTACCTCAGCAGTTAATTGGGTTACTTTTTCTGCACATGAAGGAAGCAAACGCACAGAAAATGTTTGGAGGTGAATATAGACTTTCTCAGGCATTTCAGAAAAGCCTTCACACGGCTTTCATGCAATACACTTAAATCACACAAGCTGTTCGGTTCCCTTTGTTTCTTTATGTTTTTACATTATACATGATAATGACATATGGGTTATTTCATTTGACAGTCAGAAACTTATTATTCATGCCTTCTTAATGCTGACTCTCTGTACAGTTCTTTTCATTTTTCTCCAAAAAAAAAAGGGGATTTTGAAACCACAGAGCACTTTAAAATTTTTCCTTTTATTTATATAGACTTTGGGAAGCAGAAAGAGGAGCTACAAAAATAATGTAGTCACTACATATTAGGGAAAAGTACTTGCTTTTTGATAATAAGCTACTCTCTTAACACAAAGAATCACTCACATTTCCAATAGCAACATATATTTTTCTCAGCATCAGAATGACATCTGTTAAAATCTCAGCCTCCTGTGTCTGGAGAGACAGAGACTTTCATTCACCTACCACCTGATTTCAACAACTGAGACCAACTCTGTCAGAAATTTGAATTCAAGTTTGCTATTGTCTCAAAATAGCTTTGCAGCTGTGTGGGAAATGAAGGAAGAAGGCGGCAAATATAAAGTATCTGGGCAAACTAGAGGGCAGAACAAATAGTGGGGGATTTAAGGAGCATAGTATTTTCCTTTTAGTGGTGGTAGGTCTGCAAGCAGGTTATGGTAGCCATTGTACTGAACCAGTGTGTTTTATGGCAAATAGAGAAAAGGTCTGGCTTTTTCACAGCATTCCTCTGAAGAGGAATGAAATGAGTCCTGAGGATTGCCACCATCCATGGAGGACAAGAAAAGTTCAACTCCTGCAAAGAGCCAGACCTATGAGCCTGCAACAGAGGCATAAGCCCTTGAGGACAAGAGCTTTGGGCTTCTGTAGGCTCCTAAGAGTGGACAGATCTTCATAACCTTGACCAACACAGAAAATACTATTTTCTGACAAAATGTTAGGAAGCAAACTCCTCATGGCAATTCAAATTGATATCTCCCCTTTTCGTGACCTCTTTTTCCTACACAAAAGTAATCCAAACCCATATTTTTATTTACTGCTTGTTAAACACTCACCTTAAATATTAAATAGCATGTGTTCTGTAACACTAATACTGCATTGCAGTAGTAACCAGGACAAATTTCAGAACACACTCATATATAATTCTCTTTCTATTTCTAGTACTGTTATTAAATTCTATCAAGTTCCTTTTGTTTATAATATGCACGGACAAACATTTTACGTGCACATAATCAGATTTGCATTGGCATGTACAAAGGTAAGTGTGGGCAACATTCAAGCAAGATTAGCTTCACAAGAAACACATTTGAAAGAGGACTCAGGGGTGGAATTGTATATCAAACATTTAGGAAGTATCCTTCCTTCAAAGAATGTAAAAATGTTTTAAAGATTTACACATACAAAAACTGAGACATGTAGAGATCTCCGTGGAACAGAAGGAATATAATTCATTCAGTGCACACTACATTTCACTGAAACCAAGGTGCACCAGAAATTTAGTGCCTACGCAAGGAAGATTTCAGTCAAATGACATAGTAATGACATACCACACTAGTAAATTATGGCCCGACACTGCAAACAACTATTTGTAAGCACTTTGATACTTATAAGCAAAATTTGTCATCATTATATGCGGTGGGGTGTAGGGGTGAAGGTGTTTATGCTTACACACATGCATGTGTGTGTGCGTTCAGAGCACGTTTTAATCTGGTTGATGTTGGTGAAGAATGTGTTGACCTCATAGAGATACAAAGCTGTAGTTCTAGGAAGTCTGAGTGCTTAATGCTTCTCTGAAGAATTTGTTATTCTTCTGTTAGTCGCTAAAAAGCTGAGATGACAGCAGGTTTACTTTGTTTCCAGGCATTGTATATGATGAATGTATTTCTGTTAATGTAATTTTGAACCAATTATACAAAGAGTGTCAAATGGAGAAAAGGAACTCACTGAACGTCAAAATTTTTTAGTAAATCCCAGTCATACAAGACAGAAAGAACCAGAAGATCATACTGTCACGACACATCAAATGCTTACCATACTGAGCAGTTTCTACGTAGAAACATGGTAATTCCACACTATTGATAAAAATGTGCTCAGTTGCTATCCTGTGAATGAAGAGGTTAGGTTGTATAGACTTTGTGCAACTGGTTTCAGAGAGAAATACATATCAGATGACAATACATTTGATTATTACTGGTAGCTGAAAAAGGGGTCAGCTCTGCTGTCACCACTGCTTACCTGAGAAGGACTGGCACACTGCTTACCACGCTCAAGCAGTCGCAAAGTGTGCTGAGAAAAGTGTGCAGGACCAGGAAGTCCAGTCCCAGTATGACTCTTTTCCCACACTGCTTTAGTCTTCTCAACTGATGTCTTCTCCGTGGACCCAAATTCCTGTACACCTTTTTGGTTTTTACCTGTTGGTAGCATGTAAGGTTGGTATTATACCTACCCTAGTTGTTTTCACTTTATTCCCAGAGGAACAGCTCCATCCCTTACGATCTGGAAGAACTTTACATTCCTCCCCTTCAAGACATGGTTGCATGTGGCACCACCATTTCTGCTCGACTATTGAAGCTACAAGAGAGGAACACAGGCATATTTGCATGTTGCTGAAATGGACACTTTAATATGTCATTATGTTGCAACACCTATTTTTCAGGACAATGTTAGAAATATATTGACTGACAGCTAGTCCGTGATTTTCAGCCAGCTCAGAATCTTCACAAGAAATTAGGTCTCAATTTGCACAAGGTGGATTGTGCTTCAAAGTCAATCTTTTTACTGTGTTGGGTTATTTTTTTCTAATTTACTGCAGTTCAGAAACTAATTTCACAGGATTTCTTTCCAACCCTCATTTTTTCTTGCTCAGCCTGATTTCAAAGTTCTAAGCAGAATATCTTCTTTTGAGTTAGTATATCTTGCCTGATCTACTATATAGTCTAGCATAGCCTGATCAAATTTATTCCCCAATGACAACATATTTACAGCTTCTGTGACAGCCAACAACATATCAACAGTAAAGAGACCATTTAAAGGGTGAATCCATCCTGCTCCCCTTTCAAAGAGATGTGAAAAATCAGGTAGCATTTTCCCACAAAAAAATACATGACCCTACGTCAGATTTGTTAAGTAAAACATTAATATTGCACTGTGAACAGGTAAAATAGTGTTGGTCTAAAAAGACTAAAAAGCAACCAGAACTGTGTTCTGTTTGTTTGCTTTTTGTTTGTGTATGATAACAATAAATATGTAAACAAAATGTAAGACTGCAGCACATGAAAATGATATGCTCATGTAGATTTTGCATAAACACTTTTAATTAAGTGGATTTCATACAATTCTGAGGGAACTCTGTTAGATCAAATTTAGCTTATCAAGAGGTCTCTTTCACTGGCATCTAATAATTTTACTTAGCATTTCCACAGAGTAATAGCAAATAATTCATTTTTCTCATCTTCCTCCCATTCACCTTATGCATGCCTTTCAAAATGCAGAAGCCTTCCTACTCTTATTTTAAATAACTAGCTGTAATGGAGTGGTTCTCGTTGATAACATTAAACCAGCTAAACTCCCTAGGAACACGCAACGGGAGGAAACAATAGAGTAGTCGCACCATCAACACAAGAAGGAGCTGCCCGGGTGGTACCTGCTACCTGCCCAGGGAAGCAGGAGCACTTCACTGTCTGTGATCTTTCTTCTATCTTGTTCTTATTGCAACATCTGTGGAGTGCCACCACTTCACAGGTCCCAGTTTTAACATGGTGAGCTGTGAAAATAAGAAGATGAGCAATTTGATAACATTGTGAGGTAGCATCATACTGTTTGGTTTGGGTTTTTTTTTTTTAATTAGAAGTGCACTAAACTTGGCTCTGTATGGCAATCTGCCATGCAAGAAACTAGAATTACAGTGGTACTAACACTAGAATGTAAAGGTGAATTCTTTTCCAAATGCAGTATAACGGTCTTAGGCAGAAAACGCTGGCTAAAGAACAATTGGAGAAGGTCACATATGGGACTGTTCCAGTGAAGCAGGAAGCAGAAACATTATAAAACTAACCTAGAAACTGTATTTATTTCTGGACTTCCATCAACAGCTGTGCACCTCTACCAAGAATTTTTTTTTCTTTTCCCTAAGGGAGAAACCTTGAAATGGAAGCGTATCAATGCTAAAATACGCATATATGCATATGTTTTCAGAATCTATGTCTCCAGACGTTATATCCAGGGCAGATGCAAGTTTGTATATGATATCCCAAAACCTTCCTACAGATGGACATCCCTGAAACAACAAATAGAAATAAAATCTACTAAGGAATCACTTTTTAAATCTCTCTACCTGGCACTGCAGAGAAAGTCTGGGAACATGGGGAATCAAAGCTTTTCAAAGATGGGGGCAAGAGGACAGCCTTTATTATCCAATAGCCAGTACCCATCACCTCCACCCATGCTGCTCTCACAGATCACCAGAATCATGCAACTGGAGTCCTAAGAAAGGACAGATTTGGTAAGAGGAGAACTACCAAACTACCCTTTCTGGTTCAGCAGCCAGTGACCAAAGGATCTGGAGTTGAGAAAAAATAATTTTAATGGAACTTTCAGTGGTTACTGATACAAGACCAGATATTTCTGGGGATTGTATCATTTCCAACAGAAGGAAGAGAGAAAGAAATCTGAACCTTTAGCTCTTATTAACCTATAACCGTGTACAGGGAGGAATATGGATTACGTAAAGCAATATGTCTTTTAATGGTACCCCTAAGTCCCCCTATTTCTGCTGCTGTTTAACTTTTTGTAGGCTTTATGCAAAGCCTGTGTACTAAACGCTTCAGCTACCTTTTATATCCCTAATGGCAAACAATAAACAAGAGTTTCCACAAGGAGAAGGCCCTGCTAACAGGCTTTCAGAAGCCCAACATTGATCCCTGGATCCACTCAGTAGTTATTGCACAGTGTCAGCTCCCAAAAGGGCTGAGGAAGGAAAATGAACTTGATATAAGCTATGGACCCCAAGAATGCGCCTAGAGGTAAAAGCCACAGGCAGCAATTAGACATCAACAAAACATAAACTACTCAACATTTCTTTCAGGCAATTATATGTGTTTCAGAATTATGCATTTTTCAGTACACCAAAGTTCAATGAGTAGTCTGTGATCTTTGTCGTCATTCACTGCATCATACTATGTCAGGTTAGATTATACTCTATCACATCATGCTGTACTACAGCTGAAATGATACAACACAATGTGAGCAATTAACCCATGATCCATCATATTGTGTTATGCTGAAATGTCACATATAGATCAGAAACGCAGCAGAAAAAAACCTTTTGCTGCACAAAAATGTTTTTCTTTGTTTTTTAACTATTTATTATTTTTAATTCAATAGATGATGAAGAAAGCAATTCAAACTACCTGTCTGAACTCTGCAGTCTCTGATATTTTCCTACCTTCAATGATGAGAAAATATTTTGTACGGCTATCAGCACGGCCTGCTGTAAAAATTACTTTTAATTATTTGCCAAACAATTTCACTGGAATATATGCCAATAGAACAATTTTAATAAATATATTCATTTTTCTCAGTAAAACTGTTATAAGAGGTTTTATTTGAGAGTTTAGTAAAAAAAATATTCTAGGATAAATTTCAAATGTATAACATATAGTAGAACAAATAGATTTTGTTTTAGCAAGTTCACGTTAATTACATATCTTATAGCCACACGAGCTGACACAAATTCACTAATTTGTATCTTATGAAAGGTACATAAAAAACCAGACACTGAATCTACAAAAGTAAATTTAGTGGTAGGATGTGAACTTTGCCCCACTTAATTTTCACTATATTAGTTTTCAGTCCTTATTTGTATTCTGATGTGTATCACCGATCCTGAAATTTGGTCTCCTCACTCTTTTATTAAACAGCTTGACACAGCTCTACCAGGTCTACAGAAATGCCATAGCACACCCGCTAGGAGAAAATAAAGTACTATGCGCACCAATAGCCATCTAGAATGGAAGGTCGTTCAAAGAGCTGCTGTAAAATGCTGTCAAGGAAATGTTCATACTGAAACAAAACTTTTTAAAGATTTGGTTTGTAGTAATTAGGGAGAGAAAATTAGGCATTTTAATAATTTTATGGGGAAAGGGTGTAATTAAATGAAATGGCTAGTTAAATTCATGTACAATACAGAAAACTTTCAAAGGGTGAAAAGATAAGTGAAAAATGGGAGAGAACAAAAAATAATCACATACTATTGATAGTATTTTGGGAATCTTTAATAAAGCTGCTTTGAAATTTTCTAGGTATAAAACCAAAACAACCAAGAAAAGTATACAAAGATATTTCAACCATTGAAAATCTAGGCCAACCGTCTTCTAGTTTCTATTTACCATCTAGAGTATGCAATGAATATTCCTTGAGAGGAAATGTAGGGATTTCAGCTCCTTATGCTATCAAATAATTAAGTTCCAGTGAAGTAAGTACAGTATCTGTCACATTCATGTGAAATGAAAGCCTCTATAGAGTAGATAAAGGATTTTCTAATACAACCTAATACAAATTAACTTCATTAAGCCACTGAGCCATTCCACGAAAGGAGGATAGTACTTTAAGAGATTCACATTTTGGTTTTGCTTCTTTTTCTCCCAGCAGAGACTTCAAAGTATGCTGCTTGCTTTGCAGAAAATGTTTGAGGAACTGAATGTCATTTCTGGAATCCTACAGAAATTCATTATTCAAAACCACTGCAAACACTCAGTCCTGCATTCTCTACTAATGCAAGTAATCCTTCCTGAAATCAACGTGAAAAAGGACTGAACAAAGAGACTCAGAGCTATCTATGTGTACAGACTGTGAAGTTTTCCTGATGGTTATGCATAACATAGCATATGTATATATTATGTTCCAGAAGATGTAACACTATATTATGAAAGCATAACTTGGAAAACAGACATAACCATATCTCACCCATTAATGGTATATCCTGTAGTTAACCTGCCAGTTTTATATCATTTTTCTTGTAATGAAATCATGAGTAGCTATCTTACAAATCAGTATGATATTGGTACACCATAAATTTAAGTGTTCACAATCATGCTCCTGGAAAAAATAAAGCTAAGTAATTATTATTCCTCATTTTAAATAAAACTGAATGCACTTTAAAAGTATGTTAAACATACACAGAAAAGATCTTTAATTATATGTTATTTCTACCTGTTCCTGTTCCTTCATGGCAACTTTAAATTTCTTTCCTTTAGGTGAATGAAATTTCAGTCACATTTGCACAGCGCATCTGGCACAAAGTTACGGCCCTTACTCCACTACTTCTATGGGAAGTTTGTTCCAGGCGACAAGGCAAGCAACTGTTAAAGATTATTATTTTGCAACTCACAAATATGAATATAAAGTATTTAGTATACATGCAGTGTTATAAACAAACCCAGCATTAAATCAAGGAAAGTCTTCTGAATTCCATTGTTCGTTACAATGGCCATTTCCCAACCTCGCCGTTTAAACATTCACATTCAATTCTGAGACCCTTCTGCTTGGCCATTTGAATCTTTTTTTTCCTGAAAGCTGCACAGGTCATGCATTAACACATACACTGGCCATTAACAAAGAGGAAAAAAATCACGTTGCCACGGACTAGATTAAGTAAATCACAGGCTGTTTCTGTCCTCAGGTTCGCCCACCTTGCAGCAGCCACAGTACTAACAGTGAAAAAAAACAGCAAAAAGGCTCTATGATATGCTCTCTGCAAGGACACTGGCACAACTGGGTGATACAGCTAAACCCACCTAACAACTAACAGCTCCTGGAAGAAAAAGAAGATCCCTTGTCCCTTTTCCTACACTCTTTCATCCCCTGCTTGCATGAATGCTGTCATTTGATGGTGATGACAGTAAGCCAGGGATTTAGACTGGCAGAAAAATATCCCCTTTTTTGTAGCGTTAGTTCTCTACTGGTTTAGCTCCTACAACTGGGTGCAGAGACTAGAGAGCAGCAGTTTCAGCCACAGAAAAACAGCAGGAGCAGGCATCTACAGATACGTGATTACCTCCTTCTGCACAAACCAGTTCCTATATCGGCTTACAAGTACTGCAGCTCTGCACTCTTACATGGAATAAATTTGTCATATTTTATTCCATTCCAGGTGATTCCTCTGAGGTCAGAGAGACTACGTAAAGTGTGCAAGGCTTTGTTTGCTTGTGTCTGTGAGTTTTTTAAAGCTCTTCACAAAAACAAAGCTTTAGTTGAAACAAGAAGTGATAAGGAGAATGGAAATTACTCTTAGCCAGAAGTTTCAATCTGTATCACATCTAATATTATACATGCTTTGGTTTTTCTGTCACCTTGGGTATAAGCAAGAACATGTCCCATATGAAATACTATAGTGACCCAGCCTTTCAAAGTAGGCACATAAATAGTCTTTATTCATGTAAACCATATCCACATGAGTAATTGCATTAAGGTCTATAATGGAACTATTTTTTAATAACCATCTGCAAGGAAAAACAAACAATATTTAAGCAGATTATCAACCTGCTTCATCTGTTTCCCTGAGTGATTGGTCAGTAGTATATACTACAATATTATATACTACAATATGTAAAGGGGAGTTATTGATATCAGAAAAATACACAAAATTAGGGGTTATAATGCACCATTTTCCAGATTAGCCTTTAAATCACTGTCCTACTCTGAAGTGACCAGGAAAAAAGTGGGGTTTCTTGTTCACATAGTCTATTTGCTTTGTTCATACTGACTGACATGGAAAAAAAATGTAGGTTATCCTTCTGCTACACTTCAGCAATTTCAATATGTCATATATGTCTCAGTGTGTCACTGTAGTTAGGAAGGATACAAATAAACTTGCAAAATCTCTCACACACAAAACCACACGCGCACACACAGAGTATTGTTGTATTTTTTCAATAGTTTAATAAGTGTTAGCAGCTACCACATCCAAGCAATCAAAATCTTATTCAACCACAGGTAAGCCAGGAATTCCAACTAAGCTTTCTCTGTTTAAACATCAGACAAAGACATGTGAAAAGAAATACATCGTTCAGCTCATTCATTCAACTAATTTCAATATTTTCAATATTGTCTGTTATATCCACCCAACAGCTTATAGGAAAAACTTGAATTTGGTTTATTCATAATCTATCAGTAATGGTGGTGACATTAATGCAGTTGTGTGACCTAAGAACATAAGAAATGTGAAGCTTTTTGTTAGAGGTAAAATCTTTTATTTGACCAGTCATTAGTGCAATTGGGGAAAAAAAAAACCAAACCAGGCTTTAGGGAACACAGGCTTCACTTTGCTTGTGTGAACACTAAACAAAGCACACCTTCATTTCAGCCTCATGGGCCAGAGGGAGAACTGGCAGCAGAGACATCAGAAAAAGCAGAAGCACCTACCATGCCAGTCATAATCTCATTACCTCTGGCACGCAGCAGGCCACTGGCTCCCAAAGCACTGGTAGATACATGTTGACCTTACTGAATATGACCTTTAAAGATCAGATTCAAAACCCTTCGACATGAATGGTTTTGGTTTGATCAGTGGTTTTGAATTAGAATTTCAACAATAGAGATAAAATTTTGTATTGTCAATAAAGGTGACATCTGGATTTGCAACTGAGATATTTAGTCCAATGATTCCATATGTAGTACCTATACAGTGACTGAGAAAATGATGACGTGTAGATAGGTGAGTGAAAAATACGATTAAGATACTAAATCATGCTATGAACCATCATTAGAGTGTCATGTGTTTTTCATCAAACAGTTCATTTACTAAAAGTTCAGTATCCAAGCAGTGTAACTACTTTTGAAATGTAGTCAAATTTGGTTACACATTAAACCTAAAGGTAAGTATCCTCAGAGGAGGGCAAAAAAATTGTTTCCACTTTTTTAATTATTTTATTTTTTAAGAATATTTTTATTGCTATGACAAACTTAAAGGACTTTTAGAATTGTAAAAATTCTCAAAAGAAAGAAAAATATTTTATTTCAGTTGAAAAAACCAAACCCTACTTTTTTTTTACTTTTTTTTTTCCTCCTGTTTGGCCAGTGAATTGAAAAATCAATTACAGACACAGCAGTAATTCCTGTGTCCTCAGTGGTGACAATAAGGCATGCTACAGTTGTGGTACATCTCAGGAAAGGCATTCATGCTGCTTTATTTTCCAGATGACACATGGGGCTGCACTATAGAATCAGCAGGAAAAAATTATAATCTTGTGCTGTCTTATTTGACACTATCATTACATTTCACATGGCTACTTAAAAACTTACTTAGCTCTCCGACTGATAGCACACACATTTAAAACATTTATATAAAACAACAGTAGAGTACAAGTAAAAATAAATACCAAATTTTACTTCGAATGAGAGAATTTTCTATAGGGAGAAGCTGCTCTCTGAGTCTCTTGATGATCCCTTTTCCAAATACCTAGAACTGAAGATGTGCCAAAAAAACCTCACCTTGCCACGGCCATTGGCTGAACATGAAGCCTGTGGGGAATCAGAGGAGCCCCAGGATGCTAATGAGCACCAACAGAGCATCCTGTCCTGCTGCTCCCAGCACCGTGCAGGAGACACTATCAGCCTCAGAATCTTGTAGGAAACCCACCAAGAGGAGTCAACAAAAGAAACCGCCTCCCCAGAAAGCCTTGCAGGCTAAAGGGGGTTACTGCCTACAGGGGTTACCGGATGAATAGGGAACACAGTTTTGGGATTGTGTAAAGTTGGACATCAGGCATTTGTGGAAATGTGTGAGACTCATCATTGGAGGCTTAGTGGCAGGCCCAGGGGCAGGGTGGGCTGGAGAGGAACAAGCATGAGTGAGAGAAGACAGGATAAGAGGGGCCAGTGACGTATAAACAGCAATTGATCACTAAACTTCTCTGGCTGAGCCCTGTGTTCAAACAGTGCAAGCTGTCCTACATTCTCATTAAATCCCATTTTAATCTTTTTTCTGTGGAGGAACTCTCCTCTCTGAGTGGGTATGTGTGAATGCTAAGGAAATTTAAACCAGGCTAGTTGGTGATAGATTACGAGATCTGATTACCAGCAACCGGCATGTAATCACAAACTTCATGGGCTTGTGAATCCAAGCGGAAGCAATACGGGGGCACCTTGAACCAGCTACCAGTCAGGGTGAGTGTCTAAGACCAACTATTGGAGCGATCCATTTTGTATATTTGTGTATGTATTATCTCCCTCCGCTAGCAGACTTAAATCCTGATTAGCCAGGGAAGAGGATTGGGCTGTCTGTTGTATGAATGCTGTGTGTATTAGCATGGGTGTCAGTAAAAGCATTTTGGTTTGTTTGCATTGACCTGTGTGGCTGGCTTTGTGTGGACCGTGCATGTGACTATGTGGTGATCCATATGTGTTTAAGGAGCATACGTGCTCAGTCTTACCAGTGGCAGAACCTGGGGATAAGGAGCCACAGCAGCCTCACATCTACTCAGTTACTGTATTGACCAACCTCTAACAGATGTAAGCATTGGAAACATTTGGGAAAATAAAAATAAACAAGGAAGACAGAGGCAGCATTTGACAAAATCACATTTAACCCTCAACCTTTGCTTCCAAGAAATGTACACAGACTGTCAAGATAATTCTCTGATATTAGGCAGGTTACCTGCTAGATCAGCAGATCAATAGCTGCAGAGGCACACGCCAAAACACTGCAGCAAGTCAAGCCAGAGAGTTGCCCTGTTCGATGAGAGCAGCCCATCCCACGCCAGAGACCATGCAGACGTCTTTTTTGCTTGATTTGGGCAATGCTATAATGTGGACAACTCCTTCCCATGTAAATATTTCTTAAACCTCTTAATGACAGGGCTTTGAGGTCTTATTTACTGTATTCACATTTCCATGCCTTGTACCTCAGGTATAGCTA
The DNA here is from genome assembly GCA_013399095.1 of Psophia crepitans. Classification (NCBI taxonomy): domain Eukaryota; kingdom Metazoa; phylum Chordata; class Aves; order Gruiformes; family Psophiidae; genus Psophia; species Psophia crepitans. The sequence goes on along the minus strand of VWZZ01005830.1, from coordinate 161,062 downwards.
TTAAAAGTCACTTGGTCACCTCGGACACTTAAAAAGCCCAGATAGACATAGCAAGTGTTATGCTCTACTTTTACACCAGTGGAGAATCAGTTTAACTTAAAAGCACAGCATTACTTTTAAATTTTCTTTTGTTCTGATGTCTCTTGCATCTTGGGAGAAGTTCTCAGGTGAATTCTTAAAAAAAAAGCTGATTGCTTGGACTGATTACTTTTGCAATGTCACCTGTAGGCAACACATACAGGAAAGATCCTGCTAACTGCAGCCCCTCCCAGGCTTCTTGGATTCCATGTGGTGTTTTCTCTCCTGAGAGAACCATTTTAAAATAACAAGAGTAATTCTTGATAAGTGTTTATTCTGCAGACGTTAGGCCAGCTCCTCTCATCGGGCTACCTCTATCATGCAATTAACCCGGTTAGTCCACTTGAGTGGTAAGCAGAGACAACACTATGCAGACAGCATTTCTGGTAGCCTTAAAAACCGAGCTAATGAATGGTTTGCCACAGTCACATTGCCAAGCACACTTTTCTGTACAGTGCCAAAGAAAAATCTCATCCATCAGCTTGTCTGCCAGCCACCAGTTACAGCCATCTGTGTGGAAAGACTTTTTCCCTTTCGGAAAAAAAATCGAGGAAAACTACAATGTAAGCATTCCCCCGAGAAGAGCCCGCTAATGACCCTGTGAGATCAAGCCTCAGATATTCCCACAGGCAAACCGATGCACTGAAATGGACTGAAGGATTGAGTTATCTCCACTAAGTGAGAAAAAGACTTACTGGAATAACAGCAAGCTGGCACAGTCCCAGCTGGTCACACAATCTTTACAAACATAAAACCGCAGATGGAGCACTTCATGTAGGATCTATTGGACATGGAGACCTCGCAGCCATCTGACTTTATCCTCTTGGCCTTACTGAGGCTAATTTTACCCAGTCAGTCCTTTGGCAGGAGTGAGCTAGTCTTACTCAAATAAGCTTATCTCCTGCTTCGCAAAAGTCAGAGCCTTTTTATGGCAATGGCTACAAACGATGCCTTCACGCCACCGTTATCCAAAGACAGAGGAACTCAAAACGCAACTAATTTTCAGGTAGCCCACAGGATAATTTCTTCATATGACCCCTCTCAATCTACAGTGTCGCTCTCCCTAGGTCTTGCTTTCAAATTTTGGAATCAGATTGTCACTAGGCTCACGAAACCACAGAGGGTTCAGAAACAAGATCATTTGGGATCTTGCAGCTCTTTACAAGTTGACCCGGTGGAAGAGGAGGAGGAGAAGAAGGAGGCTTCTGCACGTTCACCCAGTCCTCACGACAAGCTCAGCTCCCCAGCTACAGCCAGCCCACCAGGTCTCGCTGCCCACCACCGTAGCTGCCGGGGTGGAACCACCGCGCCGTAGCCACCCCGCCTGCTGATCAGCGGAGCAGGCAGGGGAGGAGGCTGGAGGCAGCAAAGGCTGCCTGTTTCCCTCTGGGCTAGAAATGGAGCCGCCTTGCTTTCTGCAGGCAAGATGCTTCCCACGTTTCTTCTCTAGCGGCTGACACGATCCACAAGACGAAGCTGTGCAGAGCTGGCAGAGAAACACCCAGGGCGAGGCGCCGTTTATAAATACTACAAGAAGTCAAAAGCCCCAGTATCTCTGAGGTTGTTACCAAACATGTTAAGCAAACGATATATTAAAGTGTGCAGACATTTTGTAAATTAACAGGCTGAGGTTTGAGATTACTAATTATATGATTTCACAGAGAAAAAAGACCAATCCAGCTCTCAGGCACTCAAAAGAACATTTGGCACAAAGACTTTTTATTCTCTCCTACTCTCTCTGTGGGCCTCCTGCCAAATATCTCGACTCAGCAAGAAGCAGTAGCACATGTCTCAGAGCAGCCTTCAGCATCTGACAGAATACAAAAAACCCCACGTTTTTTCCTCAGTCTCAAGGCTTCAGAAGCCTGTAGTTTACACTGTTTATGGGGAATATGCTTCCCCTGTTTCCTTAGATGACTCTCATTATTAATTTTCTTTTCTTTCCAGCTGACCCAGATGGTCTCAGGGCACATTGTACTAGATGACAAATTAACATGTTCTCAGGGACGCATCAGGAAAAAAAAAGAAAAAAGAAAAAAAAAGACAAAAGAAAAAAAGGGTTTTTTTCCTAACCCCACGTATCTGAATGACCCTCTGGCACACAACCCTCACCTGAAGTAACGTCTTAAGAAAAGTGCTGTGTATGGGACTCTCTATGAAATAGGATTAGCGTAACAAGATGGAGAGATAAATTCAATAGTTCTTTTGAACAGCTTGCTTTCAGGCTTCTCATGCTTATTAGAAAATAGCTCAAGCACCTCAGTGGACTTCAGGTGCCTCTGTGGAGACAGCAGCTAAAGTTAATGTAGTTAATCTGTCAGTAAAACCAAATTATCAAATATATCTTGAAATATTCCTCCAACAAACTGCAAGCACATATATGCACACTGGCCTTTAAGAAAACTACATTTCTTTTTCCTTTTCCACCTCTGCCTTCTAGGACTTCCCCACAGTGCTTCAGACTCCCCCACACGTGTTAAAAGAAACTCCATAGCATGTCTCAGCACACAGTTCACCATCAGAAAGAAAGATTTCAATTTTAAGTTTCAGCCTGCTTCTGTAGAGCCCCAGGCAAGCTCTTTGAAGTGCAGAGTCGGGGGAGGAACTTAACTCAGGCCTTTAGAAAAAAACTGCTAACAAGGCACATGTCTAGTCCTGTGAAATCCCCTCTTTTAGAGTGATCTCCCCTGCTGCAACCTTCCCCCTACATTATTAATTCCATATAAATAGCAAGTCTCCAAGCCATGGGCATGATGAATCAATAAGTATCTAGACAGAGTCTATGAACTGAAACTGGATGGCCTGGGAAGAGGCTGGCTATTCTTCAACACACAGGAAAAGCAAGCACATTTCAACCAGCAAAATAAAAGAGGAGAAACTGCCAGGAGAACCATTTGGAGCTATGCAATCAAGAATATTTTTGCTCAAGGATTCCCAGAAGATAATATTTTCAAATGTCTCTTCTTGATGAAAAGGTATGTTTTAAGATGCCCCTAGCAGACTCCCTGGCACTTGGTTCTGAAGGAACTCTGGTTAATAGAAGCTCTTGATAGGAAACAAATACAAAACTCTTACTGCTATCCAGTCAGAAGCTGCAAAAATATCACAATTCCAAAAATGTCAGAAGCCTGCTTTGTAAAAACTGTCAGGTAACGAAAGCATCTTAAGTAATTCACACCTTCAAAAGAAATCTATTAAAAACCAAGATGTGGGGGAGGGGGGAGGGGAATCATACTCAGTGATGTTTTTGGAGAATGAGGACATGGATTCATGCTTGGCATCACCCTGTATGTCTATGGAAGCTGATATAGTGCATCCGGGGATGCGAGAGGCCATGCCAAGCCAGCTCATGATCCCTTTTTGTTACTGTCCACCCATGGAATAAGCCAGGCACCTTTTGTAACTAGACTACTGCTGAGATGCAAGTGCAGAGTGTATCAGGGTTCGCTGGGCAGCTCTTGGGCATGAGCTTTCCAGGACCATAAAAAGCACACCTGGAGCAGGATGTAAGTAAATGATTAGTAAACTAGTTTTGCATTACCCCAGACTGGTCTAGCCTCCTGCATTGAACCTGAGACTGACAGAGCAGCCAAGCAGCCATGCCTCCTACCACGGAGCAGAAGGAAAGCTACAGTGCTGTGCAAAGAAAAAAGAAAGGGATGGTGAAGGGCCATTCAGGGCAAGCTTCCCACTTCTCACCACATCCAGCTCCCACAGCTCCTCCTCTGCCGTTTTACCCAACACCCAGATCCATTCCTCACCCACAAGAGCCGGAGCAATGCTCCTTCAGCTGCCGGGAATGAGGCACCCTCCAAGGCATCAGTGCCAGAGACTGTTCATGCCAAAGGGAGAGGCTGAAGTGGCATCCGCAGTTCTCACATCTTTCTCACCACTGTGAAAGGGTGAGGGGGGGGGAAGTAGAGGGATGGGCCCTCAGGGAGCACTGAAAATTTAAAAATAAAATAAAAAAATTTAATGGTCAAATTTTAATTCAAATGTTGCTAATAGGAACTTGCAGGGAAGCACTTAATGCATAGGAAATGCCCATCTGCACATAAAATGATAGCATCATATACTGGCTCTATACAGTTTTATGGATGCATATTCTTTTACCTTTTTGCTAGTTTAATGTAGGATTTTCCTCACAAAGGTCAACATTAGAACCCTCAAAACTTCAACCCTCAGATCACTTTGAAAAGTAAACTTTAGTTAAATAACTGAAAGATCAGTAGACTGAGAAGCAGTTATCTGTGGGCTAGTTTGCGTATCTTCTTTCAAAAGTCCCAAGTGCGAAGCTGAACACCATGTACAACACATAGTGTGGTGCATTTGTCTTCCAGTGCCTAACAACGTGTCAAAAATGACAACAGACTAGTGGCCATTTATAAATATCTGTAGGGCCATGCCTCTTTTCAAGGTTAGATAAAATAGTTATGGGGAAATAACCAACTACCCACAGTTCCTTAGGAGCATGCACACTGACTCACAACAAATGTTTTTACTGCTTTGGTTCTAAAATGCACACCTGAAAAAATAAATGAGTGTTAAATAACTGTCCAGGTCTGCAGCACTGATATGTTGTGAAGGGAGCCAAGCGTAATCTTCTTTAGCGTGTTGGAGACTGTCACAAAACAAGAATTGCATTCCCCTTCGATTCACCACCTGAAAGCTGAACAGCAAGGGGATATACTGTAAGATTTGACAAAACGCCATCCATGAGATACCTTGTCTGATCGCATACACAAATCCAGCGGGAGTTTTATCTTCACAGGGCTCACAAGTCAGGGAAATCTTGAGAATAATCCTAGTGCAGCTGTAGTTAGCAGAGCATTGTAAAACAAAATAAAAAGATGGGGAAATCAGAAACTGAAGATGCAGCAGGGTGAGCCAGCCTTTCCTGACTTCAGTGGTACAGCCTTGCTTTAACACCTAATTCATAACGTCAAAGTACTGCATTGCCCAGGAGTTATATTACAACTGCACACCTATAATTTCTAAGAAACAAGACCCACAATAAAAAAGTAAACACAGACACTGTGAATTTCTTTTTATTTCACATCCCACTACTCTGATATTTGTGGTTTGTGACTGCTCTTCACTTGGATTTTTACTTTAGCAAACACGCTGCACGACACGGATGCTATCCGATTAGTTCTGATCTTCTGTCTCACCTCTTCAAGGGCGTGGAATGTTCATCCACTTTGTCCTTCCCATGCAGTCATTTCTAGAGTCTAGCAACACACATATTACATGAATATATTGTCAGCTGAATGAACTGAAATCAACTTTCAGCAGTGCATCCATGGTTCAGAGCCCCAAAAGTAATGTACAGCAGTGTCTGAACCTGCAAACCGGAGAGACTTGCTGGAGTTTTGTCTCTGCTTATTTTTTTCAAGTACTGAAAATATATGCATACATATACAGTCAAAGACACACAAGTGTCTCTAAGTGGAAGATCCAAAATTTTAACACAGCTATGCATCTTTACACTTCCATTCACTTTCTGAATATTTATACCATCATGTATTATATTATTCTAACAATAAAGAAAGTGGGGGTTCCATTGTTCTCTACAAAAGCAAAGACACTTCACCATACATTGGATGTGTACAGCTTTGGTGTCTAACCTAAGCTGGACATGCCTGTATAATCAGTGCCGAGATAGGGAAAGAAGCAGCCCCAGGAGGTAATACCTGAATTTTAAGTGTGCAGGATTAGATCTCTCCCTAAGGGCAGGAGCTACATCAGCAGAGACATGACTTGGTCCCTTGCTAGTCATCTCTTTTGGGAGATCGCCCTCATGAGAATCTGACATTATCACAATACCGAAACAGGCCTAACACACCATCAATGCTCTATGACCATGTCTGCTCTAGGACTGATAATATATGCGCATAATTAAAGCAAGCTAAAACATAGCCACTGATTTATCTTCCACTGCAAAGCTGACCGGTAGATCTCAGACATTTTCCAGGAACTCAGCAGAAGAGTGACTTTCTGGTCCAAATACAACACTGAAGTCAGAGGAAGAAGCAAAAGGACATTTGAGAAACATACTCCCCTAGCTATTACTTCAGGAGCTTTTAAGATGTTACTAGTTATGTTAGCAGCATATCTAGCCTGATTTTCAAAGCTCTCTTTAAACAGTGAACTTTCTCCTTCAAACAAACAAAGATCGAAACTTTGAGGACGCAGACACTTCCTGGATTTAAAAAACATCACTGATTTATTTCCTTGTTGTAGGCAATTCACTTTAATAAAGGGAGATAGAAACAGTCTGAAGCTTACAAATTCCACTCTATAGCTGTAACATTTCCACATTTTTCTGCAGGTTGTATGTAAGAAAGAAATCTGATTTTTCTCATCTATCTCCACCTTAATTATTCATTTTTGCTATGCATGAACCTAGGAGATTTTTCAATAAAATAAAGTACAAAATAAATGACAAACATAAAAATTTCATTAAAAACTATTGAAACTGTTACCCTCTCCTCACACACACACTGATCACTGTTATGAAAAATGGAGTGATATTTTTTAGCTTAACACTCCTCTCCTACAATGACTCTATTACGAGAAGCCATAATTTGCCATTTTCTCATATTTTTAGTGTGGGTCACAATGCTGCTTAAGTGTAGACTGTTGTATTCCTCGCACGAGCAGAAGAGCGTGTTAGTTTATAATCACTCCTACAGATCTGTTCAGACAATAGAACAGATTTTTAGGAGAGCTTTCTGGCAGCCAAGATCAGTCTGATAAGTGGGACTTTGTACTTTTTTTTTCCTTGCACCATTGTTTAGTGTGATAGTTTTAAATGTGAGTTCTTCACAGGATTTATTGGATATCCAAGTTAAAAATTGCTCATTAGGCTAAACTATACTTGAAAATAGAAACAAGAACTAGATATAAGAAAGGTATTTGCTTCAGCAAATTCATTATTTTTAATACTGTCAACAGTACCCAACAGACTAGCATGTTTATTTCAGAAAGATGAAAAAATAATGAGGGCAAAATGTTGTCCGTGATAAAATAAACCACATGAACTGCAAAAAAATAAAAGTATGCTTTCCATATGCCTTTCAAACTACTTTAACTTAATTTTGCTCTGACTTTCAGCAAAAATACTCAAGTTCTAAATGCTTATAAGATGAACATAAAATGTTAGTAATATATTCATGGAGGTCTTAGTCCAAAATAATTAAAAGATTTTTGTGTTTTGCTTTTTCCAAAAATAGCTGATTGATTCTGAACATTTTTGGGGTACTTCTGTAACTAAAGAACAGCTATTTTAGAATATGGCATTTTTGCAGGCAACAATATGCAGTGGTCCTTCTGGTATTTAATTTTAAAAGAAAATTTAAAATTAAACCAGTTTAAGAAACTCTTCTTTTTCTTCAACATGTGGGGTTTACTTCAGATTTATGAAGTACAATATACCTGACCCCTCCTGGTAGCTAAGCTCTTTTCTTCAGTCATTTTCCTCTACACAAGCTATTATTCAGAGTAAACCGAGGAAAATGTAGTGACAGCAAGGTGACAGAAGGAGGGTGGGAAATACATATTGTCATTAAATCGCTTAGAGGAAATGCATCTAATGATGCAGGGTGGAAACCGAAAAGTCAAGAAAGACATGGGGTAAGCCTGGTGAGCAGTGCTCTTCCATCGGTGTAATGGGGATCTTCCTAATTCCCCACCTTTCAGCTGTTTACATCCCATCCCATCTTCTGCTCTAAGATTAGGCAGATGGCCTGACTGCACTTCATTCCTGCAGTCCCCAAAGAGCAGTTTCCACGGCGGGTGTGACAGCAAAGCGTAAAGGGGCCACTGTGCTCATCTAAGCTATACTGTGAAGAGGAGTGGCATAAGTAGGATGAAAGGCTAATTCTTTTCTCAGGTGTTTCCAGGACATAACCTCTGCAGGATGCCTTTTGTCTTCTGCAACCCAGGTTTTAGTATGCAACCCAGTATATTATGTATTGTTATGGTGAGGGACAAAATATGCAGAAATATGGATGATTTATTTATCATAAATGAGATTTTCTGGATTTTCCCATGTTATGAAAAGGTAAACATAGCATGGAAACTGTATTTTTATTCTCCTAAGATGTTTTTGAACCAAAGCTAGAAGGAGCAGAGAGATTTACACAGCTTTCATATGCACAGCATGCAGCAGTGTAACAAGATGGCACAATATTACTCTTCCTCCTTCCTTATTTAAACTTATATCTTCTCTCAGATACAGTTATATTTGCTCTTAATATCTCTGGCAGATGTTCTGGGGTGAATGATGCAATTAAGAATCCAAAATTCCCATTTCTTCCAGATGCTTATTTTCTCAATGTTCACTCACTGGAAATATATTTACTTTCCACTCTGCGGTGTCTTGCAGTTAGCACACCTTCTGGGTTCCATTTCACAAAATTTCCACAGTTAATCTGACACATGCCAATGCATCTTAGATGAAAGTTTAGCACTAGTAATCTTTTTTTCTATCAGTAGTAAATTTACATAACATAAAAAAAGAGGAAAGTTGTATACAAATCTTTTACTTTAAAAATCCTTTCATTTTGTTGTTCATAGGTACAACACTTCCTGTGGTCATCTTTCTAAAACTTAACTTTGGTTTTCCTTAGTCTTCCAGCTTACTGAAGGAATGATTTCAGTCTTTTCTACGATTCATTCTTTTCACTGAGATTGAATTACAGGCTTAACTGCTCCATTCTTGCTCCCCTCTCATCAGACACATACATAGTCTTGGCTTCAAATTCTGGATCCAGAGCAATTCTGACCTTCCCAGAAACTCAGCCAGTCTCCTATGAGCCCTAACTCTCCTCTCACACACAGTCCTGGGGCACAGACTCAGCTGAAGCAATTCTAATAACCTGCACCTAAAAATACAATGGCACAATGCACCCAAGGTTTGCGTTGGTCTTAACAAAACACTTTCCTCAGGCATATCCTTCCTGCATTCACCCAGAATAACCCACACATTCCGCTTTATACTTCAGTCATTCAAGGACACTTGATAGTGAAGCCAGAAGTATTTTGCAAAAAGAATTCCAAGTCTGCTGCATTTACTTGAGAACAATTTGAGTACAAGAGTTATACAAATCTATGGGGAAAAAAAGAACAAGACAGACTTGGCAGCTCCTGCCTCAGCCTCCTCATCACTACAGACAGAATTCTTGCTCAGCCTGGTAAAAGAAAGCTGCACAAAGCAGACTGCTCTCTTATGATTTTCCTGCTTTCTGTCATCTAAACCCCCAAGCCAGCTTCCATTACCCAGCAAGCATACCATGGCTTTGGTCCCGTCTATGTGGAGAAGTGGGTTTTTCTTGGTCACAGTTAAATAGTACTTTCACACTTTAATGGGAAGGTCAAAATTTCAGTATTGCAAATTTCAAGAATTCTTCCTGACTTTCTGTGTATTTTAGCTCAACAAGGAGAAACAGAGCAAACGCCAAATCCAGGTTTTACAACCAAACCTTTTTTAACACAACAGAATGACATTTGCAGAATGATATGCAGCTATAAATGAATCTGTCACAGACCAAATTTCACTGGCTTCTGAACTGCAACATGAGACTCCATTTGAACAGTAGAAATAAAATAAGACCTTTACATTTTATTTGGACACTATGACCCTGATACAGAAGAAGAATTATTAGGCAGATAAAAGAACAATATCCAAACTGAGTCCTCCTGCTAAAAGACTTTCCAAAAGTTCCAGAAGGTTTCCAATAGGCTGCAGACTCTCAGTATATGGATTCATGGAAGTATTCACATCTATGCTGAAAGCTTGAGTTCCCACTTTTTGAAAGGAAAAGGAACAAGCTCTGGAGGGTGTTTCAGAGATGCCTAAAACTGGATGTTGTGGAAAATTCCCTGAGTTTTCAGTTAGGTTTGAAAAGCACTTATTATTTTGATTCTCCCATAAATAAATAAGGATTTTAAAAACATTGAAATGGTCCATGTAAGCTATTTCATCAGTGATGACTTTGCATTTTTCTCTTTCATCCAAGTCTCTCATATGCATGCACATATGCATGCATACAGACCCAGGTTTTGCTGCTTTAGAGCTGTTGGTTTGTGCAGCTTAGACTCCGATCAATTCCTTTATCTTCTGAAAAGATGAGACCCTTTTATAAATTTACATTGAGTACTTTACCGCTGGACTCTATGATATTTTCCAAGCTAAATGATTCGATGATTCTACATCTCTAGTACAGTGGAAGACTGCCCCAGTGAGCCTTAAAATGGTAAATCCCTCTCAGCCACCCGAAGAAGAGATCTAAAAATTTTTGTTCATAAAGAAACTTTATAAATTGCAATGCAAAACATATAAAGGATTTTTCTCCTGCTATTCCCCAGAATAGCTGACTGTTTCTGAACATTTTCTTGGCACTTGTATGACTAAAGAACAGCTGTTGTAAGATATGACATTGTACAAGCAATCACTGAATACTGCTATAGAGTAAATTCAGTGAAGAGTGTCGAGAGAGAAGGGCATAATCTTCAGACATCAGCAGAAAATTAATGCAGATGAAAGTTAGATTAACATATCCCCTAAATTCTATAGAAATAATCTCCACATGGGATGCGATTTTCCAGGCACAAACCTCCCAACCTGAATACGTGAAATCCCCTGAGTCAGATAACATGGGTGTGCAGTAGATAGCAGCGTACGTACGGGGCAGTCATCACTGCATGTATGGAATGTATGTTGGAAAGGCTGAGGGGCAGTGCACAAAACCCTAAGACCAGAACCAGGATATACGGCCTCCATACCTGAAGCCAGATCTAGACTTTGAAGAGAATTAGCCCTAATCCTGCCATTACAGTAATTTCATACATATCTGTATACTGATAAGGATCAGACTCTAATTACAACGTGATATTGAGCCATCATATTTGATCTATAAAAATAACATGATCTTAACATGTTTAATTTGGAGAAAACATAACGTAAGGGAGACTGCAAACTATTTGGATCTTCTTTTTGATTATATTCTTGTTTGATAGGTCCAGACATTAATAAAATTTTATGAGTGTTTCTCTGAGGAAAAAGACAGGAACAAACAAAATTGTCATACCAGTGAAGAAAAATCTGCTTGGTTTCTCTGCTAAAGAAAGGTGGTTTCAGCATCTTGGACATAAACTTTGCGCTAGTCATGACCTTCCAATATACCTGAGGATAATCCTACCATCTGAGCTCCAAAACCACCAGAAGACCTGGCCACAACTCTTCCACAATGCATGTCAAATTCAGGGCTTCTCTGTACATAAAGATCCACACTTTTGGAGTAAGTCAGTAGACTCTTGTTATCAGCATTAAGTATTTATACAAATAGACAGATAATGACATTTTCTTAAAAGGTTTTATATTTGTAAACTCATTCTGATATTTACCATTAAAATTTTGTAATCTTTTTCCTTACTTGTCTGTAATGGAAGGATCCTCTTTAAAGACAGTATAGCCAATGCAGTCAATGAGGAAAAATGTTTCCAGAAAGTGAGAAGGGTCTGGGGAGTGGGAACAGGCAGCGGTAGCAACCCCATCATCTCACGTGCTTCACAGTGTATGACAGGAGTCTCCAGGTCACTAAACAGTCCTTCTCTTCCTTCCTGATCACAGCTGCATCTAACATCCATGCTAACCTTTTCTAATCTAAGGGAAAGTTTATTTAAGGCATTATCTATTACATGATCTACATTTAGGCAAATGAAAAATTCAGAATATAACTGCAAGCCCAGAAGATAGTATTTTAAATCTGGAAATGCTAGCAAAAATATACTACTGTATCCTCCATTAATTGAGCACTTAAGCTAATGAAACAACAAGGAAAATTCTGATCAACAGATCCAAGAGATTGGTACTATTAAGCCAAAATTAATTCAATAAAGACAACTATCTAGGGGAGCTAACAATTTCTTTCATACTATTTTTATGGGTTTAGTCAAAACCTTGGCTTGCAAAAGCAAGCGCTCTGTTTTCCTAGATACAAGGACAAAGGAACCTAGCAGAATCCATTATTTAGCATACATAACAAATTAACAGGGTTAATTTGAAACTAAGAATATAAAACTGGAAAAGCAGATCCGATTCTAGTATTAGGGAAATGTCAACATTTACTCATGATAGGAAAAAGTAACAGCAGGGTAAGCATACTGTCAGTGTGTTTTCAGTCTTGCAATATTTTCCTAACAAAAAAGCAAAGTTAAGTTTAATCTTCCAAAACAGAAATTAGCTAAAAAAAAATAAAAACAGCTGATTGGTAGGCCAGCTATCCTAGGGAAGATAACATTACTAACAAATTAAAGGGCTGAAAATTTAAAAAGTTTGGCATTTCTAACTGTAAAATCAACTATATAACTTTATCAACAGTATAATCTTTTGCACAGTCATCTCCTTTCCACCAAACACAAAATGTGAATGCATTTAAGGAAAAGATCCTGCGTATTCACTCGTAGAAAGGTAATAAGTGTATGACATTGGGATTACAATATCAGCCCCAAAATAAAGAACTGCTAAGCATGTCCCTTTTACTTGTCTTAGAAACATCAAGAAACCATAATAATAACAGAAATATTTTTAAGTGATTGGTATAAAGGAAAATGTATGATATCTCATTGCAACTCTCCAACTTCTCTCTCCATGGCTGCCTCAAGAGCAGCCAGGTTTCATTGCGAGGGTGGGAGTGGGAATGAGGGCAAAAATGAAGGCAGCCATTTGCTGTGATGGAGCTGGCAGCACAGGGAAGAAACAGGCATAACTCTGCTGTCGCCATGATTTCTGCACCCATGTCCCAGTGAACCATCACAACTATTGGCATCTTGGCAATCAGAGAAAATTATTTTCCTTTGTACCCTGGCAAAAGGCCAAGGATTGTTATCTACTGAATTCTAACAGATATTGTATTAACATTTTAGACTGCAGTGATAGATACTGATATGAAAGTGTTTGACTGTTCTATTTTATCTTCAAGCAAATGGCAATTTTGGGATCAGGTTCTGATCCTGATATAACTGAAACTTTCAATTAATGCCCAAGCTAGATAAGAACATCTAATATCTTTCTTCCCCATGTCTGCTAAAATAACTATCATCTTCCTTTGTTTCTATATTTAAACATTAATTACACTCAGAATTAAGTTAGTGAAAGCTGCACACAAAGCATTCTCATTTAAGAGAATCTATCTCTGGGGCAAACTTCCATGAGAGATAAGATTATCCATGTTTGAGACATTTAGCAAACATAACAAAAGAGTTTGATGAAGCAGGACTGATGGATCAACAATAGAATGGATGCCTCCACCTAATATTTTGACAGACCCCGCTGACATCTTCCAGCCTCACCTGGTAGCTTGTAAGGCAGCCACATACATCTCTCTGCATGCTTGCAAGTTCCCTCATATTAAGTTGTTTTCTCCTACTTAATTCCAGTAAAGAACCTGGCAATAGGTAGGACAGCTCTTATATCTTTCGAAAGGTCCACACAACTAGAAGGTGCATGATGAACATGTACAAATTACCAACTTGTCAGATCCCTCATCAAATGTTATGGTACAGGCAGTTCAAAAAAGTACAAACTTACAGAAAAAATGGTACTGCTCCTGCTTGCCCTTTATATTAACGCCCATATCATGGAACTGGGAGATCTCTGGTGCCTCTTCAGCTCAAAGAAGTTCAAAACACATATCTTAGGTCCCCAAAGAATGTCATCACCTCCCATACAACTCCTTCAGGAAGGAAGGATAACAAGAGGAAGCATGTGGCTATCTAGTCAGCTATCTACTCAGCTGGAAGGAAGGATGTCTTTAGCTGGTTTCTATCCTCTGCACTAAGGATATTCTGCTTTTAAAATTGAATACAAACACCCTCTATTTTTTCATTATGAACGCTGTCTTACACAGTGTAAGGATTTTACACAGTGTAAAATCCTCAATTGAAAGGACAAAGGTACATTCATACTAAAACACTATAACTGCATGACGAAGACACTTCTAAAGAAAGGTCTGAATACTTCAGAGGTCTGACATGTATCAGTTACCACTGTTTTTATCTAGACAGAGACTCTAAACACTAGGAATGATCTCAAACACCAAAATTATAGGCAATCCCCTAATTTTCCTGAATAAAGTAAACTAGACAGCATTATTTGGTTGCTATGTGTTGGAGGTACTTACCCAAGCTTCTCAACATTGTTGTTAGTAACCCGCACAGTCTTAATGCAATAACAAGATACCAGAGTAAAGGACTGATACAGTCCTTCACCAGCCCTTCTAAACAATCACACTCCCCTGTGATTCCCAGCAGTAGAACTGGTTACATATATTCTGCCATGTTCCAGCTGATATAACATTCAAGAACTTTACATATGATTTTTCATCGAAAATGCAATGAGACCAAAGTCGGTCATAGGTCTGTGGTGGACCTTTTCTTACAGAGTACCCTAAAACTTCAGCAAGACTAATAATTCAAAGTCATCACAAACTAGACATAAACATTTTAAAACAGAGAAAAACTCAGTGGTGCTGAGTAAAGCCGAACAGAAATAAAAGAGCTTATAAACAAATCTGCCCTTGGTGAGATGGATTCCTCTTTCCAAGTCTGCCCTTAGACCAAAACCCCTCAACACAGTCACACCTGGCTTCCTAAGTCCTTTTCTTTCCATCACCTCAAACGGCTAACTGTTCATCTCTTCATCAGACTTCTCAGCTGTCCTCCAGCCTCTGCTTCTGCTGTAGGCTTCCTACATGATAGTCTCTCTCCTTTTCTTCCTGACCACCCACATGCTATGAAGGCTTTCTGCCAACCCACTCAAGACAGTTTCATTTGGTCTACAGCAAGCAGTCAACACACAAAAAACAATGTATTCTGCGCTGCTGCTTCAGAAAACAGCCAATCAAGAAGAAAAATGAACAGAACTATCACCAGTGCTCAAAAGCATCTCCACTTGGATGTTTAGGTCTTTAGTAAATGTCAAGGTACATTTACCCACATCCATAATATACCATACTTCTGATAAGAAAGTTTTGTTCAGGAAGTCCAGGGAGTGCAAACTAGCACATGCTGACTCAGAACATGGAGTCACATGTATAGGAACAGAGTTACACACAGGGGACTAGACGAGTACCAGTCAGTGGTAACTGTAAGGAGAAAGTTTGGCCAGGAGAAAATCTAATGTAAGGATCAGAGGAACAACTGTTATCCTTAAAGCACAATTCACAACACTGAGAGTTTGGAAAGCATTGCACAAGAATCACCAGCATGCCTGGAGCCCCTCACACTGCCCTAGCGATACAGAAGAACCACAAATACAACCTAAATCACCTGTTAAGCCATCTAAACAGCTGTCCCTACTCACCAATGGATTTCATCCCCTGTGCACACAAGGCGCACGAGGGCATTGAGGACACGCACGCAGGCCATTACCATAGCTTTTAACAAAGTGTTACATTATCTCTCCTCAGAACAAATCAATTCCACAGCCCAGGGGTCAGGCAGAGCCGGGAGCCTGTCACACGCTGATTCAGTGCAGCGTTAGCGTTACTGCACTTGCTAAGACAGCACACACACACACACACCCCACCCCGAATGCTGGAAACCATAAGAACAAAGTTCCACCACCCTGACTGTCTGCAAGGGCGAGTCCTTCCGCTCACCCTCGGAACCAGGCGTACTAATGCCCATACTGGCCTACAGTATCACATTTGAGTAATTCTTTTGTTACTATGAGATTTCTTCCCCTAAAATAAAGTTTACGTTCTCAGACACACGTGTAGGATGTGCGTTAGACTATACGGAGCCCTGTTGATGGCTTGCCACTTTTCGGTTCAGTTTCCTGAGAGAAAACAATATAAATCTAGACATAAGACTTAAAAACTCTTCCAGAGCAAAGAGAAATTATCAGTTATCCACAGAAAATAAAATACTCAGGGACAATGATTACAATTAAGCTGCATTTCTAATTTAGTTCCACAAAGTCTTAAAAACTTCAGACAGTTCCTTTGGCTTTCCAGGACTGTCCTGCACATTTTATTTGTACTCTTTTCATAAAACAAAAGGGAAGAGACTTGGTGAAGAGAAAAGAAGATGACCGCTAATGAAAGTCCAGCCATGGACATAAACACAGCAGTGCCACCTGAAAGGGTGCCACTGCTACCACTGGCTTCCTTGCTTCTTATCATCATACCCAGTCCCAAACTCCGGGCACGTGTGTTGCACAGGCTACATCCTACATCACAACATGGGTGTCAGCAGTGCTTCTGCCCCAGGAAGGCAGCCGAGAGAGGCAGACTCATCCAGGAAGGGTGATCGAACTAGCAGCTTTCGGGGCTCAGTGCCTCCTTCACTCGGCTGGGCTTCAGACCGGCTACTCCTCTGCAAGGAGAAACCAAGCTTCATTTTCTCCTTGTGAATAGCAAGACATTCCCTCTAGACTTGTAATTTAGTGCAAATTCATGGACAAGCAGGAGCAGTAATTCTGCTTCACAAATGATAGAGTTTAGTTGTTTTAACTATATGACAGGATTCAGTTGAATAGGTTCAGCTTCTGAGTGAATTTTTTTAAATTAAAATAAATTATCATGCCTTTTCATCTAGTAAGTCAAAAAATACTTAATTACTTTATTTATCTACCTGGAATGTATTCTGGTTTCATAACAAATCCCTTCTGGCAAGCAAGCATCCATGATTAGTCATATTTTTAAATAACTTTTTATTTTGTCCAGGGATTTGAAATTAATATAAAGGTTATTGGTTTGTATTTTGAGGAATATTAAACTATGCTCAGATTCAAAAGCACCTTTCATTTATTTAGATTATCTTATTGTGTTATGAATGTGCAAAAACTTAGTAATCACAAAAAGCTCAAAGAACTCTGGATTTTGAAAGAGTTTTTAGTTTTAGAGTAGAAGCTGTGTCTTGCAGTAGCCTCCTGTCTACAAAGAAGTGCTTGTAAGGGGCTATCAGTATATTTCTTTCTCAAAAGGACCAGTCCAACACTTGAAACCTTAAACACCGGCTGTGATACAGTGGTCACCAAATCAATTCATGTTCCCTACGACAGAAATAGCAAACAGGCAATGATGCTGAACTGATGCCTGCCTGCCATATCTGTCAGTGAACACTATATGTTTGCACAGTTTTATTTGTTTTCCAAGGGCTAGCAATGAGTAGGAGGATCAGGATCAGTCTTATAATAAAACAGCCTTATGGATTTCTTTCAGCCACCCTCAAGCTATATCAGTTTTTAGACTCATAACCTTGACAACAGCCTTTTGGAGATTGATATGCCACTCTTGTCTTCTCATACAGAGCTACTGCAGCACAAACCAATCTGGTACTGCAAGCTGATTCACAGGGGCATGTGCCCAGGTAAGGCACACATCACCGTAGCATCAGGGTCCCCAGCAAAATGAAAAAGAAAAAGCAGAGTTCCTGTTTCTTTTTATAAGACAGAATAAATGGAATATAAGTATGTGCACACCCAGGAACTATGCAGGAGAACTCATAATCCTGGGTGCAGCAAAGAAGTCAGCTTTGTGTTTTGGTTTAAATACTGTGAGTGCTTATGTATTTTAGCTCTTGGATTTTCTGTCCAGACTGATGAAATTTTAACAGCCAGCCAAGATAAAGGGAGCAGACCTGTCTTCAAATCGGTCTTCCCAAGGAACAAAAGATGGACATGGCGCCCACACACTGTAATGTGTAAAAGCTGTAATCTGAAATCCCAGTTTGTAACTCCGGTGGTTGCTGAACTGAACCTCAGAGCCTGGTTCCCCACGCCCTGCTTCAGCCGCTGTTTCTCGTGCTGCTGACTTGGGATTTCTCATTTATGCCGTATCCCTGAAATAAGTGCAACAAGCCCAGAGACGGCCTGTCAGAGTCAGCCGTTTATATCCCTGCTGAAGTCTGTCTGGAGTGCAGAATGTTCATTAAAAAATTTTTCACACATTGGTGATTTTTCCTTTTTTTTCTTTTTCTTTTCTTTTACAATAGCCTTCAGGAAAAGGGATAGGTTTAAGAGGCGGTGGTGCAGCATAATATGACTAAGTCAAAGGAAAGTAAAGATTTTTTAAAACGTAGATTATCGATCTTTGAAATTGTAAGGGCTCCTTCAAAGTCATTAGGGCTTGTAATGTCAATACGTTAGTAAGGACTTCTGTAAATGAAGATTAATCATGCTGGGGATAATTACCACTGAAGAAACTCACATATTTCTCAGTATTTGGAAACTCCATGCAAAGGTGAACAGCATCAAGTTCTCCTTGAAAGTACCTTAGCTCCAATTCTGCTGTTAGACTAGGGGGAAGATTCTCTTTGACACAATTGGAAGTTACACTCCCATATTCTTTGGAAATCAATGGTAGTTGATCTGTGTAACTCTGATTTGTGCTTTTTAAAATAATCCCACATATACAGTGAGTGCAGCTAAACTGCAGATCTACCAAATCCACAAGCCAAAATCCTTCTGAATATTTTTTTGTTTCTAAAAGAATCTGAACATGTACAATAGCTACTTTTCCAAATTAAACACTCAAGTCAACAAATTAAACACAGACTGGGGGATGAGATGCTGGAGAGCAGCCGTGCTGAAAGGGACTTGGGAGTCCTGTTCGACAGCAAGTTGAAAATGAGCCAACAGTGTGCCCAAGCTGCCAGGAAGGCCAACTGTGTCCTGGGGTGCATCAAGCATGGCATTGCCAGCAGGTCTAGGGACGCGATTGTCCCACTCTACACTGTGCTGCTGCGGCCTCACCTCAAGTACTGTGTGCAGTTTTGGGTGCCACAGTACAAAAAGGACATAGAACTACTGAAGAGTGTCCAAATGAGGGCAACAAAGATGGTGAAGGGTCTGGAGGGGAAGATATATAAGGAGAAGCTGAAGTCCCTTGGTCTGTTCAGCCTGGAGAAGAGGAGACTGAGGGGAGACCTCACTGTGGCCTACAGCTTCCTCACGAGGGGGAGCGAAGGGGCAGGCACTGATCCACTGATCTCTTCCCTCTGGTGACCAGCGATAGAACCCAAGGGAATGGCATGAAGCTGCAACAGGGAAGGGTTAGGATGGAGATCAGGAAAAGGTTCTTCACCAAGTGGGTGGTCAGGTACTGGACAGGCTCCCCAAGGAGGTGGTCACTGCCCTGAGCTTGGCTGAGTTCAAGAAGCATCTGGACAATGCTCTCAGTCATCTGCTCTGATTGGGCTGGTCCTGTGTGGATCCAGGAGTTGGACTTGATGATCCTTACTGGTTCCTTCTAACTTGGGATATTCTATGATTCTATGATTCTAAGTCATGCTTCTTATTAGTCTTCCCTGCAAGATTTCTTCACATATTTTGCTAAAGGCATGAAAAGGTACAACTTAAAGAAAAAGAAGAACCAAAGCTTTTTGTTTACTAGAAAGAATGTAAAGAAGTCCCTAAAGCTTATAACCTTATTTTGCAGGGGGGTTCGTGTGCATTTTTTTATCTAAAAATATAAAATTAAGTATTTTTCAAGTTATTTCTCCCCTAAGGCTGGGGCTCAAACATCAAGTACTGTCCAGATAATTAATGGTATAGCTCTGATGGGGTTTCCCTTGCATGACTATATCTGGAAAGCTAAAATAGACGGGGGATCATTTGATTCTCAATTATGAAGCACTAATTCCCCAAATAGTTCTTAGGATTTAAATTTGTTTCCATGAAAAACTGGATGACAGGTTTCACTCATCAGTTTTCCAAAAAGAGTACCAAGCATACTTCGACAAAGTTTGAATTGGATTGAGGGAAACACAGCTTGATCAGCCTTTGTGGATGGAATTAAAATGATCTGGAGATGGGGGTGGTGATTTTTAAAGAAAGATAATCAAAGAAAAGTGAATTCTGAATCCAGGCCTAGGGTATCTTGGCTCTTTTTCAACGGACAACTGATACGGCAAGCCACAGCACAAATACATATTCTGTTTCAGGGGAACAAAGGCTGAGCAAAGGGTGTCAGCACAGTTCCTGTCTGGCATCATGCCCGCCTTTGGTGGCCTGCAGGACCACATCAGAATCTGTTTTGTCTGCAGCCAAATTGTAACTTGCAAAAGACTTAGCAGAAAGTGCCTCTGCATCCTTAAGTCCTTAATCAGTGAGGAATTTTGAAGATATCTTCACAAAGCAGAAAAATATCTAGCAGCTGGATACATAAAATACCTGATCATGAAATCCTGGCATCAGAGGGAACAATGTAAAATGCACACAGACAGAGAGATGAACTGACTGGTGTTACTGGAATGCTTCCCTAGTATTTAAGTCCTTAGCTCTTGGTAAAGTTTATGTCCTACCCCAACTTTACTCAAGTTCTAGGAGTTTATTCTGATCTTTAATAAGCAGATAAACAGCCAACAGACTCTATATGAAGATGAGAAGTTGAGTTCAATATCATATTATACTGCAGATCACATTTCAAGTTATATTCATTTATAAGGAGACATTAGTACATGAATCCAAATAGCTTGATCCTTGCATTAGGGGATTACAGAAACACCCACACACACAAAAAAAGGGAAAGCTTCAATAAACCATCACACCTTCTGCTTGCGTGTATACATTTTAAGGGCTGGAATGACCAAGAGAAAACAAATCTCACATCATCACAAGTTACTGAAGTTCATGGTCCCATGTTAGGAATGAAGCATAGAAAACAGACAACACTGCAAAGCAACGGTCTTTTTTTGGCGATGAAACAATCACATTCAGCACACATTATCCATGAAGTTAGCCTTGACAGATAACGGCACATACTAGCAACATAAATGCTAGAAAAAAATGTTCCTTTCTAAGGTTCTTCCCAGGAACTGATTCATGGCACACATATGTGCTAATATGTCTATTTTTATGAAACAAGCAGGATTTATTATTTGGGGTTTTTTACTTTACTGTCTTCTTTTACCATCTTTTCAACTGTACCACCATTACAAAATGACCAATAAGATGCTAAAATTAGAGAATGCTGAAAATGGGACTGAAATACTTAAATTCTCTATAAATTAATAAAAGGCTGTCCCTTGAAAACTCTCCTCCTTTGGTACCAACTATTAGAGCAATACAAGAAGACACAAATGCACATGAAGAAAAAAAGTTGCATAGACTGGAAAGTTCTGAGTTTATTGACAGAAGCCACAGGAAAGAACATAATTTCTTACCTTTATGATGATTTGCCCCAGATGCTAATTTCCCCCACAGCGTTACAACAAATATTATTACTAGCAGTTTTCCTTTTGTTGCTTTCTGTAAGTATCTCTTATTCATCCTGAAAACAAAAACACACACACAAAGAAAAAGGTATTTATCTTAAGACTTCTTTGGAAAATATTTCTTGTCTTAATTTAAGGAGAATTCAAGAAGTTTTCATAAGTGTCTGGCTGACAGCCCTTGAGTCTTAAATTTTGCTTAGCGCTAAACGAGGTACATCATATAGAGCATCAGTGTAACCTCCCTCTCCGGTTCACCAGCATTCCTCCACCCTGGTTAGTACCAGGAGAACTCAACACTTCCACTCATCATGTTTCTCTGAAGGCAGAAGCAGTGTTCATAACCACAGCAGACTCCAAAGCTGGCAAGAACGATGAATCCATGCAGCTATGCTGCAGGTTTTGATGAACAGAGAAGCTTCACTAGTATGTTTGGGGGCTGTCATGGCCAACATGGTCCTCTCTGACCATGCAGTGGAGATTTTAGCTTTTGGGATTGCAAGTCTTTTTGGATTCTGCCCACAAGTTGTAAGAAGATAACAGATTCGAACAGACATCCAGCACTCACATCAAACCTCCCACAGAGAAATCCTGTTAGGAAGACATGCGTGGTTTGGAAACATGGACTCGAGCAGGGCAGATGCACTAGTCTCTCTCCTGTCTATCTCTGGGTAATGAAAAGATTTGATTTACTGTACCAAGGAAATTGCACACAGCTACCCTCATCTTGCTCAGTGACATTTTCACTGTGACAGCAAGCCACCGTGGTGGCTCAAGCACAAGGTAACACATAACTTATTTCTCAATAACCTCCTCCAAAGACAGAATACTCCTCCACATGCCAAAAAGACAAGTTCAGAAACCTAGGCTCTAGTGCTTAAGGATTACAGTTCTGCAGAGAGCGGCAAGAGGTGTAATAATAAAACCTTCTCTCTCTTTTCATTCTCTACAGAAGTGCCCTAGGGAGCTGGCTAAGAAACAGCTCTGCACAGTGGTCACGTTTCTTCTGATAGGTCAATAGGACAATGATGCTTATTTCAAATCACTTATACTAGAAAAGCTGCAGATTTGATCACTTGAACAAAATTATTGCTGTTTTGTAATGCCTGGAACTAGGGTGCTTTTCGGAGCAGAAAAAAACTGCATCGCTTTGGTATTGTTGCCCATTTGTCTCCTATTCTGTTCATAAGTAGCCCAAAGGAATTTAATCCCATCTCTTTTGCTCTGTTCCTGTACAACACTATCTTGGGCAACCACAACTCTGTGCAAGACAGACTGCTTTAACACAGAATTAACCAGTAGCCTGTTCAAAGTCCCAAACCTCTTTCCATTCCTTCAAAGCAATTCCTTTCCTCTGAGCAAAATTATTTCTAACAGAACACCACATGCTGATAAGGCAACCCCACACACACACCACAACTCCACTCATGATTTCCAGACTTGTAAGCAGATCACTTCCCCCCAAACTGCCAACCTTGCTCTCCAGGTGACTGACGAGATCTTGTTAAGCACCAGTAAAGTTTCTACACGAGGCTGTGTAACAAAACACTGCGGCTCAAATTAAGAACCCAATGAGGAGTGTACCAAATCCTTTTAAACCTGAATTCAGAGCTAACAGAACTCAGCATCCTTTGACAGAAGTCACACATCTACAGTGTGTTTCCCAGAGGTTCAGATATCACATTTATCCGGGAAAAAGAGAGAATAAGAAGTAAGGATCCACCATCTAGGGTGGTGGATGTACCCCTGAAAGCCTGACTAACTAATAACCACAGTGGAGGTCACAGTGTGCTGTGAACCACACCAAGCTCTGCCTTCTAGTGCTGATTCCAGGGCCTTTGGAGTGTAAACTGCATATTCATCATCAGCTCCAGGTTTATGAAGCACTCAAAGCTAAAGGGAAATATATTATTTGTCACTGTAAGTAAGAAGAAAAATATGAAACTGGAATGCACATTCAGCACATGCACTTTCACAGCTATCTCTGTGAACAGAATATGAATTAACTCTTTCACTCCCGGATTCCCTTACTGCATCTGTTATGATGCTGGTGCCAAGTCATCTCTCATTAAAATCAAATCTTTCTTCCTCACCTACCAAACACTGCTCAAAACCCAGTGGGATTTGCACCATTAAGCAAAGTTGAATCTAATACAGTTCGTTCCTGTACTCTGCTGATGCCAGATTCACTCGCTGTGCCGTGAGGCTGGCAGGAAATGCACAGCAGAAAATGCAAATACATAAGGAAAAACAGTAGCGCAGGAGGGAAAGAGAGAAAACCAAGCTATCTGTCTGTGAGCAGCAGCCCCTCGGGGTAGGCGGCAGAGTAAAGATACAGACCTCTGCACACAGCCCAGCACACCAACGAGGAGTAAGCCAGTACTGAATACAGAAGAGACTATTCTGCAAAGTAAAGGAAAGGTTTCAGCTTTGACGCAGAAAATCTGGGCTCAGTGCCATTCCCAGGTTTTCCAGTAATGAGAAAAACAATACACCATTTCTGTACCACAAGCCTATTACACTGTTCTGCATTACTTACTTGTGGTATTCACCTTTAGAAGGACAAAAATCATAACTTTGTCTTTTACCAGTCCCATAGGAGTCACAACAGAAAAGTCAGGGTAAGTAGAAGTTCTAGATTGGGACTAACATTTCAGAGGCCGTCAGCAAATGTACCAGTTAACAAAATCTCAGCAGTTAAAGCACTCGTAACATACAGCAGCGCAAATAAAAAGTTGGAAGATGATGTTAAGTTTCAATCTAATTATGCAGCATAATACTAGACCTGCAGTTGTATGTGCTGGCCACTCACAACGGTCAGTCCAAGGACAGACAAGTGGCTGCATAAGCACAAGGTACCGAGCACTCTGCTCCCAACAGTGCTGGTACGCACACGGAAGCCACGCTGTAGCAACACAGCCCTAGAAATAAAAAGTGAAAGGTTTGTAGTCCAAGAAGCTCAGGGAGGTGGGATGGATGCATCTCATCAGCAATGCAGGCAAACCGCTAGATAACAAGGAGAGGCCATGAGAGATGCTCGGTATCCGAGTGCATGTGTTATCACCCAGGCTCAGAAACTATGATGCTGGTTATTTTTTGTGGATTTGCAAAACAGCCCATGATATAGCACTGAGAAGATGCTGGAACCAGATAGCATTTGACCTCAGCTCTGAAATATAACTATTAGCCTCTTGCAACCCTGATCCATGTCAAGTGCATCTAGGAAATAAAATTCAGTCCATTATGTACTGTTATTACACTAACATAACAGGCTGTGTTAAATAGAACAAATGAGCTCTGAAATGAGGTCTACTTTTACTAGAGGTGATGCAGAGCTCTGCAGACAAACTATAGCTATTAACCTGAATGGTCTTCTCTGTGAGACATTTTCCTCTTTTATTTACCTTCCTTTCTGCAGAACATCTCCCTTGCTGTGATTGTTACAGCCTTCAGTAACGCCATGTAAGCCAAAGATGATCAAAACTGAGAATAGTCATGCTATACGAGATGCCTACATTTGAAAATCAATTTTACACAAAAATACAAACTTGATGTGTAACAAAAACTTCCTTCCGTTTCTAAACTCAACGTGTTGGGAATAAACCCAAGGAATTCTCAGCACTTTCACGCAAAAGAGAACATGAAATGCTGCCATGTTTGAGTTCATTTTTCAATGTGCTTAGAGGCAAGCAAAAGGAAAGATAGCTCCTATTGTGGTTCCAAAGACACATTCAAAATAAAACAAAAAGTTGTCACCCACATAATTCAAACCAGCAGTGGCTGAGCGTGAGATGACTCTGCTGTGACCAGCTCTTTACTAATACCATAACAGAATGACTAAATTCACAGGATTTGTTACTTTTGCTCCATAAGTTTCCTTTTCCCTGAAGTGTGCTCCATGAGACCACCACCAGTCTGGTATCATGGACTCAAGGATAGACTGTTTCAGTGATTGGTGAACAAAAATAGGTTAAAAATTGCAGGATTTTTTTATCATGGTGAAACCACATCTGATGCTGCAGAGAAGATTCACAAAATGGGTTTAAACTAAAAGAGGTGGGATTTAGAGTGGACGTTAGGAAGAAATTCTTTACTGTGAGGGTGATGAGGCACTGGAACAGGTTTCCAAGAGAAGCTGTGGATGCCCCATCCCTGGCAGTGTTCAAGGCCAGGCTGGATGGAGCTTTGGGCAACCTGGTCTTATGGAGGGTGTACCTGCCCATGGCAGGGGGGTTGGAACTAGATGATCCTTGTGGTCCCGTTCAACCCAAATCATTCTGTGATTCTATGATTCTACGAAAATGCTGTGTCAGCAGAAATCCTCCCCAGCCTCTGTAGCTCATCAGAAGCAAATTGGGAATACACTAATAGGTTGCACAGGCTTTCCTTGCTGCTCCACCTCACTGTCAGCCCCCTCCCAACAGCAGATGTGGCCCAACTATTCAGCTGTACTGAATGCGCTGCCATGCACAGATGTGTATTCTGTTTCGCTGCAGCAATGTAGTATTCATAAGCTTTTCAGTTTCTACTTTCTTCCTTCTTTGCTTCTGGGCTTCAGATCTGCCACCTTTTCAGGAGTGCAGAAGTAGAGGGAACTCACATGGGAATTACCTCACATTGTACAGCCAGTGCTAAATTGCCTTGCTTTCCTATTTTAAGTGAAGTGTAACCTCATGTAATCTTTATTGCTGAGGAGAAAAAAATGTAAGGAAATAATAGCTTTCATTCTTCCCTTAAGAGCTTATACACAAATAAAATTCTCATCTGTTTCCTAGGAGTAACAGTATTTTTCTCTGTTACTCCTTTTCTTTTCTTTACTAACAGCAGCTTCTGTGAAGCTGTTCAAAATTCATTCGTTCCTGCTTTACATATGTAGAAACCTTCAGTGTCAGTAAGATCCATTTGTCTTCTGCAAACACATACACCCTGTGAATGCAAGTGTTCATAAAGAGAAGTGTACTATTTCTCCACTGAATCCTGATGAAATGTTTAAGAGACAAAAACCTGGTAGAAAATTAGTCCCACGTGCTCTTACTCTCCTTTTGACAACAAATATTTTATTTGCTACTTCAAAGAAACCCTAAATGAGTAGTAGAAATCACTTCTGACCCCAAGTCTCTTGTACAGAAATAATGCAGCCATTTAAATTATGTTCCGTACCGAGTTGAATCTTACATTATTTATTAGTTGTGTGAGTTTCTACATCCCACGCAATGCAGGTATTTGCAGCTTTATTTCGCCTTTCCTGTGTAAGCAAAAGCAGATTTAAAAATGCCCCTCTGGTGGATAAGGTCACTTTGTAAAAGTAACACCGATGTGACCCCCGTGTGTTTGCATATATATAAATTCCCTCTATGACATTCCTGTCATGTTTGCTCAGTGAACAAGTAATTTGCCACTCTCATTATTTCAGGTACAAGGTAGCTTGTGAAAATCAATCTTCTTTCTGCTTCATACATCACAGCCTGTAACAGACACAAAGTGCATTCTGATTCTGAAACAAAGCTGGGGGAAAAACACAGCCCTGTTCTCGTGAGCTACTTTCTTTGATCTCGGTGGTAAGGAAAGAAAGAGAATAGGCATTTAGCCCAGCAAAGCACACAGGTCTCGCATAGGAGTCGCACAGGAAAACTCTATATGCAAAGCAAAAGGAGTGGGGTTTTCTTCAAGAAGTTTACCAGCGTGGATCTTTTGGTAGCAGAATAAGTAGCCCTAGAGAGCTTAGCCCTGCTATTGAGAAATATTTGGAAACAGTTAAAGCATTGTTGGCAGATCAATACAGTAAGGTTGTCGCTGTTCCTTTCAACTGGAGCGTATCAGTGGAAGCAGACTGAAGAATTTTAGCCTTTAAAGGAGGACTTTTAAAAGGCCACTGTGCAGACATAAGATACTGAGGCATATTCTTCTTCCCAAAAGTAGTTATGCATACATGCTTGCCTATACTTGTCTTTTATTTAAATCAGTGTGACTTAAGCACATACTTAAATTTAAGCACATATTTTCCCAAGCAGAGATCATAGAATCATAGAATCATTAAGGTTGGAAGAGACCTCAAGGATCATATAGTCCAACCATCCCACCACCACCTATTACCCACTAAACCATGTCCTTAAGTACTACATCCAACCTTTCTTTAAACACCAGCAGGGACAGTGACTCCACCACCTCCCTGGGCAACACGTTCCAATGCCCGCCACCCTTTCCGAGAAGAAATTTCTCCTCATCTCCAACCTAAACCTCTCCTGGCGCAGCTTGCAGCCGTTCCCCCTAGTCCTGTCACTAGTTATCTGCAAGAAGAGGCCGGCCCTCAGCTCACCACTTCCTTTCAGGTACTTGTAGAGGGCAATAAGGTCTGCCCTGAGACTCCCCTTCTCCAGGCTAAACAAGCCCAGTTCCTTCAGCCGCTCCTCATAAGACCTGTGCTCCAGACCCTTCACCAGTTTCGTTGCCCTTCTCTGGACACGCTCCAGGGCTTCGATGTCTTTCTTGTGGTGAGGGGCCCAAAACTGGACACAGTACTCGAGGTGCGGCCTCACCAGGGCTGAGTACAGGGGGACAATCACCTCCCTGCTCCTGCTGGCTACACTATTCCTGATACAGGCCAGGATGCTGTTGGCCTTCTTGGCCACCTGGGCACACTGCCGGCTCATGTCCAGGCGAGCATCAATCAACACCCTCAGGTCCTTTTCCTCCGCACAGCTTTCCAGCCACCCCGCCCCCAGCCTGTAGCGCTGCCAGGGGTTGTTGTGGCCAAAGTGCAGGACCCGGCACTTTGCCACATTGAACCTCATCCTGTTGGCCTCTGCCCAGCGATCCAACCTGTCCAGGTCCCTCTGCAGAGCCATCCTACCCTCCGGCAGATCGACACTTCCCCCCAGCTTGGTGTCGTCTGCAAACTTACTGAGGGGACACTCAATTCCCTCATCCAAATCATCAACAAAGATGTTGAGAGGATGGGCCCCAACACCGACCTCTGGGGAGCACCACTCATGATGTATGTACACATCCTGAGTTCTTGAAAAACAATTAACAAGTGAGCTTTTATAAGAAAAGACAGATTTAACAAAATAAAATACCTCAAATATCTGAAAAATAAAAAGTTATGGAATACAGGAAAATATGCAATAAACCAAACCCCATTTTTCTTTACATACTGCAATTAGTTTCCCAGAAGCAGGAAACTGGAGATGGATGCACATACAGGTAATTACATTTGCCAACAGTATCTCATAGCACTTGGGTTTGAAATTTACATATATATTATTGTTTCCAAAATCTGATAAGCATGGATGCTTAAGTTGCAGAGGTATAAAATGCTTTAGCCACCTAGCTGCATGCCACCTCACAGCTAGAAACCCTTGGAGATTATGGGGAAAGATTTTTCTTCCAAAAGGGTATGTATTTTTGTATGATATCCCCTTGAAAACTCAGATGATCCTGCTGAATGGCCTTCCCTCTAAACTGCTATCAGTGCTAATCTCCCCTCCTCCCGGATTAACACCAGTTCTTTGTAGACCCAATTGATTGCAATTTTCACCTTCATTAATTTTCAGATGCAACACCTAACTTGAAGCAATAAAGAAAGCAAAGAAAGAGTAAACAAGAAATGCACTGTCCCCCTAGGCAGCTTCAACTCAAACAATACAGATGCATTTGACTGTGTATATATTAAATTTCTTGGTCATTTCATCAGGACCAGCAAAAGAGTGTTCACC
Source organism: Psophia crepitans (assembly GCA_013399095.1). Classification (NCBI taxonomy): domain Eukaryota; kingdom Metazoa; phylum Chordata; class Aves; order Gruiformes; family Psophiidae; genus Psophia; species Psophia crepitans. The sequence continues at coordinate 132,047 of VWZZ01005830.1, read as the reverse complement.
AGATGAACATTGATGCTGACACATTACACTAAGTACACAGAAAGAAAATGCCATGACTTTTTGTGAGGTTAGACTCTGTACTTCTACATATTTATGAAAATATAAGCATAATAGTAATAATCTAGCTTTAGACCCGCATTTCCCATTCATTGTATTTTTAAGTACCAACATAAAACATTACAGAATATTTAAACATCCAAGATATTCTAATATCTTTAATCTGCCCAATGATGTCCCATACCCTTGTAAATAAGATCTCACAGTTAAGTGTTCAGTATTAGAAGGTACTTAGGCTCCAATTCACATCATTTTCTCTGATATTATTATGCCACTTTAAACTCTTTCTCTCCCAGTTTCTGTGCTTAAGGGAGCTTTAAGTTGCAGGGGGTACTATGTATTCACTTAATCATTACGGCAGTAGTATTTGCTTATATCTTACATGTGATCCTCTTGCAGATGGTTATTTAAATTTTCTTTATTCATATC
>VWZZ01005830.1:74572-131518 GCA_013399095.1 Psophia crepitans | reverse complement strand
GGGGGGGGGGGGGGGGAAGATAACAGTTCTATGGGCTTTGAACAAAATGTCTCACTGAGACCTGAATCACTAGGTGTACTGTGATTTCATAAAGGCCATTGCAGTGGCAGAGATAAGCCTCCAAATCTATCACGGCAGAAAAAGCATCAAATATTAGCGGAGAATGGCAACTGAAGTGCCTATATTTAAAAGCAGGGACGAAAATGATCTGGGCAAGTGTAAGCCTATTAGGCTGACCTCTTTAGTTTGCAAGAGCTTAGAACAGGCTTTGAAGAAAAAGATAAATTAAAGACAGAAAAGTAAATAGAACATAGGATAAAATATAGCAGCGTTACCAAGGGTAGATTGTGCCAGACTAACTTGACAGCCTTTTTGATAAGATAACTGACTTTCCAGACAAAGAAATGAAGTAGATATAATTTGTCTGGATTTAGAGAAAGCATTTTCTACAGTGTCACTCCGGAACTCACACATTAAGCCAAAGATTCTGTGGATTACTACACGAATTGAAAGGTGGATCCAGGTGCGATAACAGCAAATAGTACTGAAAAGGAGGATCAGGGATTAATAGCATTTCTGCTACAAGTTGGAAATCATAATTTGAAACAACATATGAAAAAACCCAACTAGTTTATTTAGTTGGTCATGAAAAGCACATCAATATTAATATGACATGAGATCGCTGTGAAAAAGGTAAATCCTATAAACTACTAAATGATATATTTCTAATAAAGACACAGAAGACCAAGTATGAATTTTCTTAAACTATCATTCAGAATAATCCATAGAATTCCAGCCAATCATTTTGTGAAAGAAAAACTGAACGCACAAACCATATGGGGACAGTCTTCTATAATGGTCACAGGGATGAATACTAATACAGAACAAGTTTGAATGAGCTTGGTTTGTTGAGCAAAGCAAAGGCTGAAGCGAAAGAGAGAAATCAAGGAAAGCAAGGGGTGAGGACAAGAAGCATATCCAGAAGAAAGGGGTTAGATGACATCTTGCCAGCAGGCAGGATCAGGATGCTCAACTCAGTGATTCAGGAAGTCTCTTCCAGTCTTGTCTCTACATCAATATCATGACTCCTTTTTTGTACATTACTACAGGAAGCCAAGTGCTAGTTTCTTCACTAAGAAAACTATAAGCAAGTTCCAGTGCATTAGTGTAGTGGTTTTTTCCAAATCATTTCACTCTCCTCAAAAAAACCCCAAAGTCACAGCATTTCTTTCTGTGATATCCTGTGTGAAAAAAAAAAACCAAAACTGAGGCTCTTCACGAATCATCTGAACTCGTGCTAGGTTTCAAGCAAAAATTGGCCATGCTGATGAACATCTGATTAAGGTGAATATTCCTCTTTATTTGTCAACATCTTCAAAAGGTAATTGCCATCTCTGTGTCATAAAATTTAAGATGACCCAAAAAGTCACAGTACTGTATTAGTGGACCATTCAGTACTAAAATTGCTTTTTGACTAACCTCAGTGAAGTAAAGTCATACTGTTGAGCATGTATGACTATTCCATGATTAAGACTCTCTCACTTCTTTTAGAACTCACTCTCTTTTCTATCACTCGTTTTAAAGAGAAAATCTTCCTATTTTCATCCCGTTTTTAACATTGTCATCATGGAAATATAAAAATGGCAAGCATCACAGTTGCCAAGATACGAAGGAGTCTTGTTTTCTGCAGGAGTCCAAACATAGGAAAAAAAACCTATCTGATTTCAAAAATTAATAAACATTTTAAGATAAAACCAGAAGAAACAATACCATTGGAAGTGTTTTAAGAGTGTGAATACCTGAATTTAAATTTTTCTGTTATTATTAAATCCATTTAAAGGGACTACCATCTTAAACATAATGTCTTTCAAGAAATACTGGAGGACTAATTCTGAGCTTTTTACATGGATGTAACAATATAAATGAAGCGCTACAGTTACATTACATGATCTTGCCAGACCTGAAATATAGTATATTCACAGGAACCATTCAGTTTCTACTGCATGACTTCCATACTGAAGGTTAAATTTTGCTTTTCCAAAGAATTCTTCTGTCAAATAACACTGTGACAGACCTCTGTAGATGAACAGGGAAGCAAGACTCAGACTAAGTTTCCCTCCTGCTATTTTCATGACAATTATATCTGTCAATAGTCATAGTAGCACTTCTGACAAATAATAGGTAGGTCTGAGCCCAGTCTATGTTTTATCCCTGACTCCTACACAGTTTGGGCCACACTTGAAGGCAAGGGTTCAAGTGTAAGTAAAAAATGACAGGTTGCTCAAATCACAGAAAAATATGAAGCTTCCTTGTGCAATGACAAGAATAGCTCTAAGAGCTGACATACCACACTAGGAAGACAGGATAGTTGTGGACTGGGGGTAAACCTAGTTGAAACACAGATGGAACACATTCCACCACTCTTTTAATGTCAAGTCCTAACATGTGCTCATTCAACAGAGCCACCATAAACACCACTTCCAGGGAAAAGAAGAGTGAGACCAAAGTTAGACCACGCTTTCCGTGGATCTGGTACGTAATGCAAATCTCTATTTCTGAGCTAGTATATAGGAAAAGACTTCCTTCACTCTGAGAGATGCTGAAGAAGGGAAGCCAGGCTGCACAAACAACCTTCAGCTACCAGCTGGGATGTAGAACATGAAGTACAGCAGCTAATCCAGATACAGAGCCTTGTACTCAGCAGAGGCGCACAAAGAAAATCCGAATTTTTCACTTACTCATAGAACAGTACAGTGGCTTTTCTGTCTGTGCACAGGGTTTTATCAAATATTTGTGGGGGTTTGGCCCTGACATGCTATGTAATGTGCCACATAGACTGTAATAACTACTGCTGGCTTGAGAGTCATGCTATACGCCACACAATTTTGAAGTCTCTTCTCAGTCTCTATTTCTTCATCAGTGTTCTTAAACAGTAAGAAATTATTAATAAGCAGACTATATTGAAAAAAAAAAAATCAGAATGTTCCTGTCATGGCTTGCTAGGACTGGATTCAAGTCAGGTCAGGATTTGCATAATGATGGCTGAAGTATCTAAATGGCACCCAGTCTTCCTTGAAAAATCAAATCAATTTCCCAGCTCCTTTTCAAACACCCTCTTCTGAAGGGTCCCAGCAGCTATGCAAGAGCCATATCAACCAAACAATCCTGAGTTTCATCGAAGTGAGTGTACCTCCAGACACACTGCACTCACTTTGGCATGTACTGTGCCAGCCTTACAACGGCATTTTAATATGGCTAGCAAAGACCTGCCCTGTCCACCCCATGAGGACTCCCTACATCCCTTGGCCCAGAGGGAAGGCACTGGCTTTGTGTTACCCTGGCAGACAGGACCTGAGGTAAGGACTAAGCCCAAGTAAATTTTGGTTGACTTTATAAAAAAAAAAAAAAAGATCATATTCATAATTAGATTAAAATTCTTTTATTCCAGCCTAGCAATATAGAATGTCCTTAAATTATAAGTTTATTAGAGTAAATTAATCTGACTCAAGAGGGCTTTTGTTCCCTAATACAGATTTGGCTGAGAAAATCCTCAGATGTTACCATATTTACAGCAGGATTAACTGTTTCTAACAAACTCCGCATTTGCATTGTTATGCATGCTCAGTGGAACAAAAAAATTATTTACTTTAATTTATGTTTGATTATTAAAGATGAGTATGTCATTATAGTTTCATAACAATTGCATTAACAGCACCAGTATTAGACACAAGGATGTTCAGGATTCCATATATTTTGTTTCAAATGAAGAGGTTGCAGCGCATGTTATTTATAGTATTTATGATAGAGAGCCTTTTTTTTTCCCTCCATTCTTCATTTTATAATAATTAATTGGAACTGTCCAGGAGCTAAGCCAAGTAATGCCTATTCTGCTGTCAGGCACAATCTAACATACATTCGGTACCATATAAAAGCCCTACAGTCCGCTGCAATTCTTTTACTGCTGTCCTGTGAAAACTTTCCATATGTCTCCTATACTAAGAGACCATTATTCTCCAAATGTGTAAGACCTGAAAAGTCTTTAGATGAGAATGAGAAGTAGTTAGTCCAACATAGGAAGAGCCATAAATTAAAGACTGCAGAAAATTACCCAGACTTCTGAAGATAAATGGTGAGATAGAAAGATTTAGAATGTTGTTTCTGTGAATTCATGATTTAATTTTAATACGGGAGCATTATAATTTACTAGGCACAGGTGCAATACTGTAAGTACACTACTTACTAAGAAAAAAACCTGATATAATAATGTTTGCATAACATTTCAGTCACAATTATAGACATTGCGCTCCCATCACCACCAAAGGAAATGATTATGTGTTTGTCAGACTTGCAGGAAACAACGTTACATGTTGTTGTAAATTTGGAAACTCACCACAGCTTTCATAACTTGAAGAGAAAGAAAGCACAGTCTAAGCCAAGGTGTGTATTTCCTTCTGCATCCGTTAATTCTACTTTATTTTAACACCTATCTGCCTTGCATTTTCCACAACCCTTGCTAGTAAACAGTGAAAACTGTTCTTACGACACTGATGCAGTAAAGGATGTTTGCTGGTTGTACATTCCTCCTGGCACAACGTGCAGTTGTGATTGCTAACAGTGGGCCCCCGTTTCAGTACACTATTGCACAATGAAGCAAGCACAGCTCCCCCAGTATTACAGGACCACTGAACGGTAGGGGTTGGAAGGAAACTCTCAAGATCATCTAGTCCTACGCCCCTGCTAGAGCAGGATCACCTAGAGCAGGTTGCACAGGGCTGCATCCAGGCGGGCTTTGAATCCCTCCAGAGAAGGAGACTCCACAACCTCTCTGGGCAGCCTGTGCCACGGCTCCGTCACCCTCAGGGTGAAGAAGTTTTTCCTCACATTGAGATGGAACTTCCTGTGGAAGTTCCTTGTGCCATTGCCCCTTGCCCTGTCACTGGGCACCACTGAAAAGAGTCTGGCCCCATCTTCTTGACACCCACCCTTTAGATACTTACACACATTTATCAGATCCCCTTTCAGTCTTCTCCAGGCTAAACAGACCCAGCTCTCTCAGCCTTCCCTCATGAGAGAGATGCATTCTTGAGTCCTTTGATAGATGGTGTTTCTCTGAAGGCTCACAGAGTCCAATAAGTAGCTAAGAACTGCAATTTTAATTATCTTTTGTAGTTGCAGAGAAAAGGTGGTTTCTAAAGGCACTTAAACAAAAGGATCCATTTTCATGTATTAAAGTCTTGAGAACTTGAGACAGATGAACCTAACTTTCTCGATAATCAGATTTGGCACGTATTGCCAAATTTTTGGTTTGGAAATAACCAGTGGAGGTTATGTATTTATTTTATGCACTTTTTTTCAAATTATCTACAGATGTTGTATGGAAATTTATTCTGAATAGCTACATTAACTCTGATAAATTCACTTACATCATTGTCGTTCATGTCTAATTAATATAAATGCCCAATTGGGAATATAAAGAATTTGCATAAAAACAGTCACAAATTCTGGAGAGGAGAATTTTCTTCTCATTTCCCTATGTAAGTTTTGAAATTTCATAAAGAAAAATGAAATTGAGATTTCAAGGTCAAGACGGGTTAGCCCAGAAGTGAGTTAAAAAATCCTGCCTAAACTATGTAAATTACTTGCCACAGAAATACACATAGTTAACAAAAAGTCATTAAGACAAATGGAATAATCAAGATAAAAGAAAACATAAGTGTATTAAATAAGATTGCTTCTTTTGTTTTCTTCTGTTTTTAAGTAGATGATAGTAGGTACCCCTTCCTTTTTTGCTGGTATCACAGCAATGTATGTTTTGTTTTCGCTGTCAAACCCAAATGCTGCTAAGACTCGGTCTCCTGTGAATGGCAGGAATGAGTACGCATTCTCATTGACATATTTCTGGATAAAAGAAGACACACAATTTTGTAAAGTTATTGTCTTTAGGTATTTGCAGCAGTAGCTGGGTTGCTCTTGTATGTCCAGTCTAAAATGTGTATTTGATGGATGCAATTCAAGCTTCTTCAGCAGAATAAGGACAACCAAAATCTAGTTGAAAGAGAGTAAGTGTCTAAAGGACACTTCTTTGGACACTAGATGAGACCAATGCCATTTTCCAATCCTACTGTACTTCACGTAAGAGAAAGTAAAGCTGATGAACCTAAGTTGTACACCATGATCTGAAAGTTTACCAGTCATCTCACACTATTCATCATCTCATTAACTGCAAGATGTGCAAAGCATATTCATGAACATACAATGGAATGTAACGGGAAAGCAACTCACCCAAAATGTATTGCTCCAATAAATATAAACCACTATATACCTGCAGTGTACTGTCAGCCAGATTAAGCTCAACAAATAGCAACTCTTTGTTCAGCTATAATGAAATACTTTTAAGTGAAGCGAAAGATAAATGGGACATTTCTCATGGCAGCTGTAATTCAGAAATACTTACATGCAGGCAGTATGGGAAGGAGCCTCCACACCAAAAAAGTAGTTCTCCTGAGTCTCAGTATGGTGTGTTTCTTTTTCTATTTTGACCCGTTTCTCTAAATATGATAATTGCCAAGTTCTATTTAAAAATGAAAATGCTATGTAAATGCTATGTTTTATTATTGTTGTCTTCTAGTTTGTGTGATGCCAATGGGTAGATATGCACTAATGATTTGAAAAGTAAGGGATAAAAATAAAGATGAGCCCACATTAAGACTTGAGATCAAAGAACCACAGTGCTCTAGCACTTCAAATCCAGAAGAGAATTTTAGTCCAAATTAACTTAAAAAAATCCTACCTTTCATCTTCTGCTTGGGAAATGCATTGAAAGAGGGATGGAATTTATTTCTTTACAGCAGAAGCAAAGTTCTATAGCTTACTTAATGAGAAAATTTCAGTTTCATTGATTAAAAATTATGCAGAAATTTGCACTGAGGTCACCTAGACAGCTGTGAGGAGGAAAAAAATAAATCAAACTCAATACACAAAATAATGGACATGGTAATAGAACTTCTAATTTAATAATACTGCATAAGTCTTTCATCCAGAATATGGAAAATCCACATTCCGTGGATTCACCACAAGGTCTGTGAAGGCAGCTGAAGGAATATGAACCTTCTTCCAAAAAAATATCCCAATCAGTTGCAGAGGTGTGTGGTACTCTCAGATTCTTTAGCTAATGCTGCCCCTAGAAACCTCAATTATTCATTGCAACATGAAAAATACACATTTCACCTCCTAGGTGAATTTCCCCCCCACCAGACTGCAGTCACTCTCTCTCTGTATAATTATGTTTGATACAAAACAGCAAAAGCATCAAGGGACAATCTTTGGAGCAAGCCATGCACACCTTTACTGCATGATCAAATTTCTCAAGGTAAAAAGAGAGATCTGAACACCCGTGACCTGTGCCTTAAAGGAATTTTGTACGGAAGCAGAGGACTAAGACTAGGCCTTTGTTTTGCTATTTTATACTGTCTGTAAAAGAAATAAGATGGTTTTCTTTTCATCAAATATTTTGTTCAAGGCAAATACAGAATGCATCAAAACCCAATAGAAGTATTTCAGCAACAGAAAAAAAAACCCAGAAAAACAGTTTCATTTAGGTGTTATCAAATGAAAATTTGATGAAAATCAAATGAGATCTTGAGATCTTGAGCTTCCACGGAACCTTACCTTTTCTGCCCTTTCCCCTGTATATATCTATATCTACATCCACACCACCCTGGGTGTGCAGTGGTTACTGCCTCCACCAGCCAGTCCTTTGGACTCTGGCAATTGGAGATAGAATATTCCCACAAGGTACAATGATTGCTCAGTCCCACAGAAACCGTGTAATGCGGAGAACGAGAAAAAGTGCAAATCAGAGGGCAGAATGGAAGTACAGGGAACAGTCTCAGTACAGGGTCAGTACAACTGGTGAGGCAAGTAGATAGACTGCCAACAACCTGAAATTGTTTCAGTATTTCCACATTTTATTTTAATCCTATTGCATCTAAATCCTTGATTCTGAAAATTATCTAAATGAAAAACATTAAGCTCTTATAACTGCAAAAGTAGTATTTTTCAGTTCAGGTGAAATGAATCTTTAAGGCCATTTCAGAAAACCACATTATTTGAAATCTAAACAGACAAAGTGATTACAAAACATTGTCATAGGAGCTGTGTCTTAGTTTCAGTTTTCTTGGAGTCATATGACTGAATGTCCTGGCATACTGCAGAATACGTTTTCTATATATTGGAAGAGGTGAGTTTTAGAAATAAAACATGGGTTTGCTTCATGTTCAGCTTTTGGTCATAACCTGTTCTTGAATTACAGCAGTTTTGTAAGTTCTCTGGTTGAAGGTGTTCCAATTTGATGAGATGATTAAATATTCATCAGAATAGACAGAAGAAACCTGTATTCCACTGAAAGCAGAATGATTTGAGTGATGCAGCCATCGCACTAAAGAGTCATTCCTTGATTCAAAGTCAATTTAATACATATGCAGTGTACTAGCTCAATGAGAACATCGTGTGGGAGGCTTCTCTGAGAAGACACTCCGCTCCAGTGGTTATGACACTGCCCTCAAGTAAAAGATTCAGCTCAAATCTGCCTTGTGAAAGATAGAAGCAAAAACTATATGCTGTAGTCATTAGGATAATGACATAACCACACAAAAGCGTACTCAAATCCCTTCAAGTAGAAGAGGAAAATGGTCTTGCATAATTGTAGAAAAACCCTAATCCACATGGTCCAACCAGGGAGCTTTATGATGTGTCTGACTTTCAGTCCTACTTTTATCTGTCCTACTTCCTTTTCTCAGCACTTCTGGGGACCAATCTACTATCTGCAGATAACCATCGCTACGGCCATTCTATCCAAGCAGGTGTGAAGGAAAAAAATGAGACATACCCATGACAAGCAAGCACTGGATTGGCTGAAAGAAGCCACTGCATGAATGCGGTCTCTTGGAAGGAGACTCGAAGACTAGGATCTAACTGTAATTTTTGATCAATCTACCCAAAACAGTGGATGATACTTTACACATGTGAATCTAGTTCCTGTAAAATCCCATGGCAGCTTCCCCTCTTTTTTGCAGAACTCTACAATACCTGTAGAATTCTGAATCAGTTGGCTCCAGCTAAAGTAAATTTTGGAGATACTATTTAAAAGTCACTGCACAGCATACTTCAAGTACTAAGAAAATGTGTTACAGCTACAAAGTTAAAAAAAAAAAAGTGAAAAATATCCCTTAAATACAGGTTCAATAATGCATGCCAAGAAATCAAAGTATCAGAATTATTAGAAATTATTCAAATTGACATTCCCAGAAGTACTATTTTTCTATCAATAGAAGAATCAGTAGAAAGAACTGTCTACCTCACAGTTCATCAGAAAAAGAATCACCTAGCTATATTTCATCAAAAAAACACCACACCAAAATGCCATTATAATCCAAGAATCAAGGAAATAATTCATCTCTGCATTTAGAAGCCTATGATGCAGCTGGTATGCTGTGCAGTGCTGATTTAAAATCTACTCAATGTCTCTTCAAACTCTGATTTTTGAAAAATATTCAGTGTGATTACAAAAAGTATTTAAGTTTATAACAACCATTACATTAAAAATGTGAGAGAAATAACTTTAAAACTCACCATATTTCTTATCCCTCTAGCATTTTTTCAGTAGCATGAGAGGAAAGGTCTACAATTATTTATTTTTTTTTAAAGTGAATGCTTTCCAGAAGTGATCAAAGTAAGGTGATACACATATCTACCTACCATTTAAATGTACCCACTACTTCAGTACAATGCAGACTGGCTCAGAATTTATGAACATCATAACCAGAAAAGAGTAGAACATTGATCCTGTTTCCACCACAATAATTACTAGGATGTACAGGGCATGGAGCAATTGAGACTTTTCTTCACGGAGTTAGAGCCCTCATTAACCAGGTAATCTGTTCATATCAGTTGACATCTTCTAATGTAAATCTCTGATGACCATGCCATGCAGAATTCTGGTATCTCTCATGTTAAGGTTTTAACTGCATATATAGCCTTTGTCTGGCAGGCAAAATTTAATTTTGAGACAAAATACTGGATTTTCATAATTTGAAGAAAAGAACATTAAATTCTATGATCCTTTATTTCTCACAAATAATATATAAGTACTGTCAATATGCTTTAAACAAATCTGAACTTCTCAACTTTTCTGCAAATACCTTGACTGGATTTTACTCTTAAATTTTGTTCTGTGCATCCATTGAGAAAAGAGAGGGTATTTATGACAAATCTTTGAATGTGCCAGGGTTGATGCATATGCTTGTCATTTCTCTGACAGTCCATCTAGGTATTTTTTTAGATAGTAGTTTGGAGGAAAGCAGTTTGGGTTTGGGAAATGGAATCATTGCTTTTGATTTCATTTTGTGCCATTGTGAGTTGGGGAAGTATTAACATAAATTGAAAACACGCCCAGTGACTACAAGCCTGTCACCTTTTCCTGAAAATTGCAGAAATTTTCAACACTTCATGAGATGAGAGAAAAATTAGTGTCCAGAAGGCTGAATAGAACCTACATGGCACACACACACTGAAGGTCCAAAATAAGCACCCAGACATTACTTGCTAATTTATTCCCCTGAAAGCAGCTCTTCTAGTAAAGATTATTAAGATCTAATTGAACTTCATAGCTGTGACCTCCTATGCACAGTATATCAAACAACATGGAAGCAGTCACTTTTAAAATATGTAAATTTTCAGTGTGTCTTCACTAAAGAAGACTGATGCCATGTTTGTAAATATTCAATTAGATAAAAGATTTTTGGCTCAGCTAAACTGAAGAGCTAACCATGGAGTAATCCCAACACCACCGAAGAAAGCATCTCTAAGACAAGAACTGAGACCTGTTGCTGATTGTACGCAACAAAATAATTTCTGAATCCAATGAGAAAATGCAGATAATCTCTAAAACACTTTTCAGTTCAGTAGCTGACACACTTGACTATGATGTGCAACAACATTTTGACTGCAAAGATCGCCACTCCCTCCCAGGCAAGTGAAAGTCAGGGATTTGATCTCGCTGTCACATCAGAATTTGTTATAGTCAGAGGGAAGGCAGGCCTATAAATGCGGATGCATCCGGCACTCCAGAGACTGTAGAAGCATATTTCAAGGGCTGAACACCCAGAAGAAAAGCTGGGTTTAACAAATTCCTCCACCTCCTTCGCGAAGGGACATAAGACTATGAGTGTCACACCACCAAAAAAGGATCAGCAGCTTAGAACTGGCAAGAACATCTTCAGGCAAACTGGTTCAGAACACTTAAGAACATGTCACCAAGGTGAGCTATGTACCATTAACCTTTGCCCTATCAATCACAGCTATTAAACATTATGCAGGACAGAAGTGTGGAAAGGGTATTTGGAAACAGTCTGCAAGGACACTGCCTGAAAGGTAGCTGCAGCCTCAGCTACTCCGTAGTCTTCTCTTAGTAGAGAGCTAACATAGTTTTAGCCTCAAAAGCAGGAATTCACCTGTTCTAGCTAAAATATTTTAAAGATTGAGTATCTAAATGTCTACATTTCTCTTACATATGATGGAGGAAAAAAGAAGGATTCAGGAGCTGGTTCGCAGCAGCTGAACGTAGGTATCTAAGGGCTGCTGAATCATCCCTGCAATTGCAAGTTTCTCTCCATCCGTTACAAAGAGAGTTAAAGAAACCAGTGTAGACAGACATATCTGCCTTTTACAGGTCTAAGGCTAGATGAGATAAAGTCCACTCATGGAGGCCTTTACTTACCCAGCAAGAGTATATTAAACAGCTGCAATCTCCTCCTTTCACAGGGTTATGACAACTACCTCCTCCTGGTAGGAGCAGCAGCAATGAACTGCACACCTATGCCAGCTGCTGAGACGTACTTGTTTGAGAGCATTATGTTCACTGTATTCTTCCTCTGCCATACACAGAGTTCTCCACTGAAATTATTCTTGATAGAATAGCCCAAGGCACTGAATTGAGAACCCCGCTGAGATTTAGAGGGGAGTCTATTCCTCCACACCATTTTCCAGAATATCTGAAGTCCTGACATATCCTTAAAAGGTATTCTATGTTTGCTAGCTTTCCTTTATTACTGTAAGGAGCAGCAATGACATTTCACTCAGTGAAAGCTGTGATTTCATTATTCCAAGAGCTGGAGCACTAAGTCTACTGTGTCTCGGTGCAGATCTCAATCTGTGTAAGACCAGAGAACTGCTGAAATTTCTGCAGGTTTTGCTGTCCTCTCTTTAGAGAGCCAGTCTGAATAAAAGTACATAATATACAGCCTTATATATTTTATATATTTTATAGCTTTTTGAAGACTCCAAATACAAAATTTGCTTTTCTAATCCGAACTTAACTCCTGTTGCTTTAAAATGCCTCACTAAAAATCTATTTCAATGACGGTTTTTTATGAGTATCAAGAGTTTTGTTTTTACCTGGTAACCAGATGGCAGCTCTTTGTCTGAGGTTTTGGTGTTATTTAGCTGGATTTTAGTTTTTGTTCTTAATAGGTATGGCAAACATTTTTATCCCACTACTACTATATTTTCGCATATATAATTGCCAAGTTCACAAGAAACCGAACCACTGCTTTTCCCAAGCAGATGGTGGAAGTTGTTTTTAAAACTGTAGTGAGACTTCTTTTCCAAAATGCTTGCATAGCTTTATGAAGTCTAATCGCTCTTCCGTATACACATAGAGGATCAGCTCATGAGCATGTATGCAGTTAGGGGCCAGATATGAAAGCGTTGAGCACTCTAGCCTAGAACTCTGCAACTGGGACAACTTTTTGTATCTAAAACTCAGTTCATGTTCCAGTATCTGTGGAAATGGGACTACATCTTCAGTTGCTGGGAGACACAAGGTCTTAATAAACACTAGTGTCCATTTTGGAGTTTATTATTTACCCTTTCATTATACATTAGTTTTAAATATGGGTAATTTACAGCAATACAAGTCAGAAAGGTATACAATAAAAACTCATTTTTAAATGAATTCTACCTTAACTGCCAAGCTAAATATATCGATGCTGCAAAATGAGGAGTGACTTAAAACAATTGTGTAAAAAATGAAGAATTTACATAAACTTTTTTGTTGTAGCTTGGCAAATAAGAAATATGAAAAAGCACAGGAGGTGACATAAGTCAGAAATGTAGCTCCAAATATCTCCCTACGCTCTCTGAAGTTCAAGTCTGGATCTGAACCCAAACTCCATGCCATGCCAATCATTAATAACTGTAAAGTAATATTTTATAATAATTTGTGTGCAAAGGAAAAAAAAAAAGAAAAAAAAAGAAAAAACACAAAAACCAGTAGGACCACCTCTTGCCAACCCGTATCCAGCACAGGAATACAGGTAGGGACGTGAGTTGGAGCAGCCTGTCTGCCTGCCCTGACCTGGTCTCAGAGCTCTGTTCCCCAGTAAAGCAAGCTCCTGCCACCCCACCAAGGCACGGGCAGCCCTCAGCCAAGGCTGCACCAGCAGCTATGGCCCACGAGGTGCACTCTAATGGAAACGAGCTGTCAGAAGCAAAGTGCATTGGCAACAGCCTCCTAAACCTCCCCTTACCTCGAAGGACCTGGCCCATATATTTTATAAGAGAAAGTATTAAATACAATTGTTTCACATAAATATAGCCCCGTTCACACAGAAGCCTTATATAAAAGTCCATTGGTTGTTAACAAATCATTCTTATTTTCAGTGAGTTTGCAATATTTTTGAGGCTGTCAATCCAGGGCTTTTGCACCATGCTTAGCACAGCACTAACTAACAGCTGACGCCCAGAGAAATAAACACGAGCTATAACAGTGTCCAAGTAACATGAAATCCTACCAACAACTGAACCATCAAATTAATAGGTCACTGATACTAATTGGGATCTTTGAATACTGAAAAATGTTATTCATTTATACAGTGAAAGTCTGATTTCTTAGATAGCTACACAAAGAGAATAAATATAATGGTTTAATGAATAATATGAGAGAATGAATGGTACGCATTATGCTATGGGAAGATAATTATGTGCCATTAAATAGATTCGCTATTATGCTTCCTAAATTTCAATAATGTAGTTAAGAAAGAGCAAATAGGGCAAAAAGGAGGAGTGAAAGAAAGGTAATATTGTTATTTAAAACATGTGCCTAAGGACCTTGTGTGTATACTGCTTCTACAATTTAATCTGATTAACAAAAAGTAATAATTTCTGCTCAATACTACTTGGGAAAAAAAAAACCCACCAAGTTTTTGTCTTATATAAGATTTCGTATAAACTGCTTTTCAGCCTTCAGATAGCTAACAGGTTAGTTATTAGAGCCTGCATAATTTTATGACACAAAGTAGGGCTTATCACACGTTTCACATCTAGACTATATTGTAAAAAAATTGTATCCAGTCATTGCTGGTTTTGACTGACTGGAACTAAACATGGTGGGAATAAAATGCATATTCTTTTCCAAATGCAAGAAGAAAGAATGTTCTTACTAAAATGATTTGCTGATATAACTTAAAACAATTTATTTAATCTTCACCTTTTTTATGTAAATATCCTTCAACTGAGAATTTTAAAAGTATAATTTAAAATAGATTTTGTAAAGTATAATGAGATGCTGTGTCAGATGGGAAGACAAATTAAAAGTGCAATTCACACTGCTACAGCAGCATTGCCACCATGGAGCTACTAATCTTTTGCACAATGCTCACAGTAGAATGTACTCCAGTCTCTGTAGGGCACGTGATTATAGACTTGCAGGGAGACTGGGATTTAAATTATTCATCAATGCGGATTTCCTTTTGCAGAAAAATTAGTGTGCCACATAAATAGCAAAACTGTTAATTCTTGGCCTTTTGCAAATTAACTGCCTGGTAATAGCATCAGTTATTACCAGTTAGTTTCCCTAGCAGTTACAATAGCAATATTCTGTCAGACAGAAAGCTGTATACGAAAATAATGCTAAATACAGAACATCCACACAGCCAATTAAATGTTCAGAATGCATTAGAACCCGTAAATGTAAACAGCCATGCACAAGCCTGTCAGGAGATATGATGAATGCCAGGTACGGCCACAGCCTATATGTCCAGAGAACGATGCCATCCTAGTTATGGCACGTCTTTACATACCAACATCCAGAAGGAACAGGGTATCAAAATAATTTGCTGAAAAACACTTGCAGTCTTCAAAACTGTCAGATATGAATTTCAAGTGAAGTGATATGTGCTTTCATCTGCTACAAGCCCATTATTTACAAAGTCAAACTCCATTGCCATCTAAACGGTATAATTAAGCCTTCGCACAAGTGGTACCTGCCCCAGTTGGGCAGCAGAGGATGGCAGCGTTTGTGACGTGCTGGCTCTATCAGCCGCTCAGCACAGCAGTACCACACGTTGGTTTCTGCTACATTTGGGGCAACTGCCACAGAATTTCCAACCTGTGGGATGGATTTTAATGATCCTTTCCTAGCAGCTTCACTGAAGGTATTCATTGGGCACAAAATTAACAGACATTTAAAATTTGGCCATTACTACAAAACAGGGAGAGCAAATCAGTGAAAGGACTGTACCGGTTCCTTCCCCAGTGCCTAGAATGGTTCTCTGGACTTATGGCTGGCTCAAAAAGTTGTAACATACAAAAACATATTAAAAATGAAAGGCTTCATAAAAAAATAATTTTGACTGTTAAATCAAAAAAGCAAATATCCTTTAATATGTAGTTGAATTCACTCCCTCTGCTTTAGGAATGAAACATTCAAAAGTAAGAACCAGTATCAAAGAGGAAAATATCAACCTCAGCAAAATCTAGGTGAAATGCCAACATTAAAATTAGAGGGAAAAAGAATCAAAGACACCACCTAAATAATTAAATGCAAAGAAATACAATGCAAGTTGATACTGGGCCAAAATACACCATCTTCAGTTCAAAATGTGAAATGTTTACCTCTGCAGCCTGAACAGAAAACAAAGCCTTATCTTCTGCCTGGACTCAGGTCCCCTCTAGTTATACAGAAATCTAAACTGTTCATGGTGTGACACAACATGGAAATTAGTCTGTTACATCAGACTCCAGTTCAAACCTCAGTTCACAGTTTTGAGAATTCATATGACAACACTTTGGTCTCACAGGGCAAACTGCATTCTCATTTTCTGTACTATTCTTTCGGTACGACCATAACACTGCGATGGAGCTATAACAGATGTGGCCAGTGCTATGCCTGACCAATAAATCTAAACATTTGAGTTAGTCTTGATTATTCTCTCCTGGAAGGACAAAAATACTACATCCAAAAATCTTAAGAAACAATCCATTCCCTCCAGAAATGCAGTTAGATCTGGTCAGTATCCTCTCCTGCCCTCTGAAGGACACACAGACAATACACAGACCAGACAGGATTCTTCTCCATTTCCAATGGCTATCAATGGAGGCAGTCTGGCAGGTAATGCTTTCTTTTTATTTCTCACAATAATGATCACAATACAAACGCTAACAGCTCAAGGAGATCTGTCTATAGGAGGTGAAAATATCATTTGGGATGCAAAGCAGACACTTATGGTGAGAGGTCTCGATCACCTATATATCGCTTTTCTTAAATGTTGACTTTTTTTATATTGCAAAGATATTCAGCAAGTCATGACACATCCTAAAGAAAGATGTGTTTTACTCCATAAGAATCAGGTTGATTTTATTTGCTAAACTAGTAAACATAACGAATTCTACCTTGACAAAATCCATGAGGAGTGAGTCACCACTGCCAGCAAGTTCTACAGACTGAGACACTCCTTGCAGGAATATAGACCTGAACCTAATCGAAGAAGAAAAATGCACTGCAATATTCTTCCCAGTTTTTAGGCCAGATAACATTATGATTTAAAAACACAGCAGGTTTCATTATCTAGAAGGGGTTCATTTGCTACTATAAACAATTCTGTTTTTTCAAGAACAGTATTCAATTAATTCACCTTCCCTCTTGCTCGGAGACAGAAGAAATGCAAAATAGCACCCACATGGAAATCAGTCCTGGTTCCTAGATATTTTATCACTATTTTTAACACTGACAGATGCAGATGCAGATCCATTTCACTTAGGTTTCATCAAGTGTGAAGTTAAGCATCTTCTTTCACCAGTGTGTAGGAAATGGAAATTTTTATTCTGAAATTATTATTAGGAAAAAAACAACTGTAAACAAGACTCATGGAAATCTCTTTCACATAATCTGCTCTATTTAAATTAATCTAACTACCTGCACATGGATACAGCAGGCATATTTGATTTCTAATGTACAAAACCCCACACAGTGGTGGTGACCTGAAGCATTGCTCCTGCATGTTCCCCTCCTTCCAGCCTCTTATCTCTTCTTTGCTTGGAATGTGTAATTTAGACAGCCTTCCAGGAGAGCTCCAGAATGCCAAAGCTTTGGAAATATGTAAGAATAAAAGAATGAAATAATTTTGTTTAAATACAGTTGGTTCTAAACATAATCTTTCCCTATTAAACATCATGTATTTCCAAATACGTATCTCAGTGATGATTCCTACAATTTAAAACCAACATACCGAAAACTTTGCTCTGCAGAAGCGGCGCTCAAGACAGATAATTACCTTGCCTGTAGTCTCACTAGTCTCTCTGGAACTAGCAATCCCGGTGCCTGGGATAGGCCTGTACATGGTATGGAACGGAGCAGACAGCCCCAATACAGCTCCCTGCCACTGCAGCTGGACTGCTTCTGTTACTCCAGCTAGTTCATTTAGCAGGAGATTAAGTATCTCTGCATTGCACAAAGGAGACTGAAGGCCAAGTCCCTTGGTAACTTTAAAGAGAGCCCAAGCACAGAGGAAATTCCTTGCAGATAAAATACAGCTGTAAACTTTCCACTTTTTCTATTCTCTTCCTTTCCTCAAAGGGAGGAGAGGCCTGAGCCTAGATAATTACATTGTCCTTTCAGCATAATTACCCAGCTTTGTCACTGCTTCACACATAATTAAGTACTAATATTACCCTATAAGTAAACAATACGTACATGATATATCTGCAACGTGCAAGAAAGCATTGCCTTAGCCGGAGTAAAACTGTAAAAAGCATGCTGAATCTGAACCTATACTATGCTGTCAGATATTTTTTGTTAAAATTAATTTGTTTGCTCTTCAGTACAATGAGCCATTAAAAAATAATTTGCACAATGATAAAAGGATTCATTATCGAAGGGACTCCTATGCATTGAACAGTGTATCTAATAACCTGAATCATCACAGAAAACAAGATACTGGTCTCAAGACTGCTGTCTGAAACACCATGTCATGTGTGTCAGTACTGTGAAGCTGCCTGTGGTCGTTTAACCCCAGCTGGCAGCTCAGCCCCACACAGCCACTCGCTCACTCCCCCTCCGTGGGATGGGCAAGAGAATCAGGAGGGTAAAAGTGTGAAAACTCATGGGTTCAGTTCAATAGGTAAAGCAAAAGCCGCATGTGCAAGCGCAGCAAAACAAGGAATTCATTCCCCACTGCCCACGGCAGGCAGGGGTTCAGCCATCCCCAGGACAGCAGGGCTCCCTCATGCGTAACGGTGACTTGGGAAGACAAACGCCATCATGCTAAATGTTGCCCCCTTCCTCCTTCTTCCCCCAGCTGCTTATGCTGAACATGACGCCACATGGTATGGAATATCCCTTTGGGCAGCTGGGGTCAGCTGTCCTGGCTGTGCCCCCTCCCAGCTCCCTGTGCACCCTCAGCCTCCTCGCTGATGTGGCAGTATGAGAAGTCCAAAAACCTTGGCTCTGTGTAAGCACTGCTCAGTAATAACTAAAACATCCCTGTGTTATCAACACTGTTTTAATCAGAAATCAAAAATACAGCAACTAACAATTTACTATGAAGGAAATTAACACTATCCCAGCCAAATCCAGTACATTTCCAAATAAGAGTGGCATTATATTAGATGTTCTCTGCATAAGTACTGATGACTACATGGAAAAGGGTACACAAAGCTGTTGAGAATGAGGTCCTCCACATTCAGTTTTAAACTTTGAGGCAAGCCAACTTCAGAACTGCTCAGTCTGGCCATTGTATTGAAAAATCACCAACAGAAGACAGAGCTCACACAGAATGTTTCCCTTATACAGCTGCCAGCAGTGTAGTGACTCACTGGGTCTGATATTGTACCAAGACCGTTAAAAATAATAACTGTAAATGCCTTATTTTACATAATTTAGTTTCAACACTTTCAGAAACCATCTTGGTGTCTGCGTTTCAAAATATCCTATAGCAGTGAGTTTTAGAATTTACTTACCAGTTCTAGGAAAACGCATCTTCTTCCTCTTAAACTGCCAAATTAAGTTGGTGCTCCTTAATTGCAGTGTAACAAGAAAGTGACCATTTAAGATTTTGTACATATTTTCACATTTCTTCACAGTTGTCTGTTATCCAAAGGAAAGAGTCCTAATTGACATTGTGTTCTCTAATAGTGCAGCTGCTTCATGCCTCTGGCTCATATTTGGTTAAATTCCCTGTACCCTTCCTAGTTCTGCTACACCTTTGTGTGACAGAGTGACTAAATCGTGTATGTAGTATTCAAATGAGCTTAGGTAATATGTACTTGTAGGAGCTTAATGAAGTTCCAGTGTTTGCTCTCAAAACCTTACCTCTAAACTTTCAACATCTACTTCTGCTTTTCAGTGTTCAGCATTGAGGTGACACTCTGTATGAAATATCTGCTGTGATTCCAATATTGCTAAATGACAATAGTAATGGTAATTTTGAGGTCATTATTCTGTATGTGTAGTTAAGACCATTTCCTCTGCATGCATCACTTGGTATTTATTGACATTGAATTTCATTTGCCATTTTATTATCCAGTAACTCAGTATTGTACCATCAGAATCATCACAGACTGTTTTAAATACTAGGCATTACTTTGTTTTGTCTGCAAACTTTGTCGCTACAATACTCATCTCATTTTCTGAATAATTTATGAGTTTGTGCAATTCAAATTTATGAATATGCTGAATAGCACAGGCTCAGCACAGACTTCTGCAGGACTTTATTTGTAACTACATACCATTAGAAGAACAAACCATTGATTTTTAACTAGCAATCTTTTAATAAGGTGGCAATATGGGTCTTTGTTGAAGCAATTTGTCATAATCTCTTTCACAGTTTTAACTGCATTATAACATCTGGGTCATCTTTACCCCATGTTTACTGATGCACTCAAAGAACTCTAGATTTTTGACTCATGATACCCCTCTAGTTTTCAAGGCATTTTGGTGCTTATTGAATATATTTTTCTGTGTGTCCACTAATTCTACTCTTTATAATAACATCTATCAAATTGCTTAATGCAAATGTCAGATTTCTTGGTATGTAATTCATAGGATCATCCTGAGACCCCATTTTAAACACTGGCATCACATTTTCCACCTTCTATTACTATTAGTAGCTCAGCAAATTTACATTTAAGTTCCTTAGAACAGTTGGATGAAAGCCATTTAGATCATGGTGATTTGTTACTATTCATTTTATTGACTTGCTCCAAAATGTCTTTTATTGACATTTTAATTTCAGACAGTTCCTCAGCTTTATCATCCATAAACAATGACTCTGGAGTAGGTATTTTCCTGACCTTTTCTGCAGTGAACATAAATGCATACAATTAATACAGATTTTCTGCACAATGGCCTTATTACATTCAATGACTTTGATTATCTACCTATACAGCTATCGTCGAGATTCTCTGGCAGCCTTCCCAATTCCAATGGGGGGAAGGGAGTGTGGGGCTATTTGTAGGTTTTCATTAGCAAGTTGTCCCTCAAAACCTTTTTTACTTGTTTCATTACAACTTTACATTTAAAATCCCAAGTTTACATTTATTGCCACTTTCTTCATTTGGACATGACATGCATGTCTATGAATTCTAACAGTTTCTCTCTAGTTGCTATTTAGCATGTTTTCAGTATTTTGAAAGTATTCTCCAATTACTACTTAAATTTATAGTTTATTTAAATGTATCAAGGTGACCTGCAAGCCTTTTCGTCCTTATTGCTGCTCCCCTCAATTAGCTTCTTTACACTTCTTTCTCACAATCCATCTTTTTAATATTAAAAGGTACAGTGAAACTTTGTGCATTTTTTTGTACAACATATTTGGAGGCAACTGAAATCTCTAAACATTACTGTGTTTTCCGCCTTCACAAATTCTCTAGTCCTTGATTATTCAGCTAGGGAATGCTGATTTATTGTCTCTTTCAGTACAAGAACTACAGGCATCCGTGTGAAATTGTCAAGTAGATACCCAGCAACAGGCAATGGGAAGGACTGCTATCATCCAGTATTTCTTCAGACTATGGAATTCACTATCAGCACTTAAGCTAGGTGTTCACTAATGCAGCGTAACAAACTTTTGCATATGTAGGCATGCCACGTCAGCCTCTAGCAAATCTATGATTTGTTTTAATGAAGATACCTCATATGACTTAATGGTCCCACCCATCCACATCATGACTTTGTGTGTCACTTCTATTTACTTTTGACTCCAGCAATGTATGTCTCTATGATTTTTTTCTCCATTTTACTTTAGAAGTGCCTTTTATACCAATATGCTCGTTTTAAACTAGCCATTTTCATTTCTCCATTTGGGGTTCAGGCTTGAAATGTAGAGACGGAACTGAACCTGGAAGACATGCACAGGGCGGTATATGCAATATCACTGTATTGCTTATTACTCGAGATAATTATTATTCCAAAAGCTAGGAACAAACTTTTAAGTGGGAAAAGGTGTTTATTTACAAGATATAGACTGTATCAGATTAATTCCATGTATGATCTTCTTATTCTAAAACAAGAAGAATTTTTTGCAAAATAATTTATTTCTGTGTTAGAGAGAGTGAGAGACTGTGTGTGTATGGCATTAAACAGAAAGTGCACGGCAAACAACTTTTCAGAAAAAGCTCTCATCAGCCAAATTCTTAATTTTCTGAGGTCATAAATATTCAGTGACAGCTGTTTTTACTTTTCCTCTAAGAATCTATACAAATTAAACACAGTGCTACTAATTTCATATAACTAAACAGTTTACTGACACTAAAATAGGCTTTTTATAGACTGCTCTGTACTTGCAAAAAAATAGGCTCTGTATCTCCTTTGTACTCTTCCTTATTCGAGTTGTGCAATATTAATTTATGTTGAATCTTCTAATTGAATGGAAATCTCAACTACAACAGTGAGCTGGTCAAACTGCAACTAATCATATACAATAGTGAAGTGGCAGGCAAATAAAATGGAAGTGTGAGTTTCTACTATGAACATGACATATCGAACTGTCTTCAGAGGTTGAGTAAAACATAAAATTATACATGCACTTCTTTGGTTTTCAGTCCCCAGTATGTGCTATTATCATGTCACACTTGGAGGGCAAAAGTCTCCCTTTCAAGAATACAACAGATTATACAGATTATACTGTCAAGGTCAAGATAACTATTGTGAAGATATATAGATAGATTGACAGACAGAAAACCCTAACTTTTTTTCAGTTCAGAAATTCTGGTCCACACTTAGCTGACAAGTGAACATGGAATCACAAGAAAATGTTTCATCTTGTTTCTCTTCATAGTAACAGGACACAACAAAAGGAGAAGAGGCATATATGTCAGACCAAATGTTCATATAACTCAGTATCCTGTCTCTGGCAATGGTGAATAATGATACCTAAGGAACAGTATAGTAAAGCACATAACTCTCCTTACCTACAGAAATCTTCAGCACAGGGCTGGTCAAATGTCTCTTTTTCAGGTAGAAGTACATTGGCATAGAAAGTCACTATTTAAAGAAGTCATTACGCACCTCTTCTTTCTCTTTATCTTTTCTAATTCTTCTATATGGTTTTCAGGACTAGTACCCTAGAAGTGTACAAATGACTAAGGATGAAGACAGACCAGAGATTTGTACAATGCCACAATGATGTTGCCTGCTTTGTTCTCTATTCCTTTCCTATCCATTCTTTTCTTCTTATGTGCTGCCTTTGTGCACTGTGGAATCATTGGCTATTTCTAAGCACTGAGCTGACTTTTTCATAGAACGATCTATTATAATTCCAAGATTTCTTCCTTGACTGGAAATAACTCATTCAGAGCCCATCATTATGTATGTAAAGTTAGCTTTTTCTCCCAATGTGCATCACTATACATCTATCAACACTGAATTTCATCTAGCACTTCATCACACAGTCCCTCTGTATTGTGAAATCTTTTGCAACTCTCCCCAGTTAATTTCCATTTTCACTTCACTGAATAGATTAGTATCAGTACACTTTGCCACCTCACTATTCACCTCTTTTTTCAGATCATTTATGAACATCTTGAACAGACAGGCTTAGCACAGATTCTTCTGGACTCCACCAATGATCTTTCCCTACTTAAAAAAGAAAAATTGTAGTATTTTTTTCCCTACCATTTAACTGTTTATTAGTCTAAGAGAAGACCTTCCCTCTTATCTCATTGCAGCTTAATTTGTCACTGGCTTTGATGAACAATCTTCCTAGAAACGTCTCTTCAGAATGCAACTGAGAAAGAATTTACAAATATTTTCTGTGATTTTGGTGAAAGCAAATTTATTTGTGAATGTGAATTTCAATTTTTTTAGTTTTGACCAAATTAAATTTTCTATAAAATTATGTAAGTTGATTAAATATTTAAATGATAATTTTCATTTCTGTTTTCCTCTTCCTTACTCTGCTGCCTCAGAATGTTCTTCTGGTACAGTTTTGTGCATTGTGGCATTAGGACATTTAAGCAATTCAAAATACAGCATCAAATAATGCTGTCTAATTTCATTATATACTAATAAGAATAATTTTCAGTTAATCTTTCCTATTACTAGATAGAAATCTTATATCAACTAGACATTTTCTGTTTCTTTCTTACGATGGCCAAGTAAAGGGTTGAATGACACTGGCCAATAGCTGAGGTGACCAAATATGACAAAAAAATTACTTATGGGTCTTTTTGTACCCTAGCAAATCATTTCAACAGCATTACATCCCTTTACTTTTTTTTCCCCCTGCTAAAATTTGATTAAGTAGAGTTTTCTCATAATATTCAAGCTCCACAGTCCATACAATATCATTATTTATAAGTCATTTACTAGTGAGATGATAAATCATAGTTGAGAAGACTTTTTAAACTTTAATAAAGACAAAGACATGGAATGATCAAATCCCAGGACATCTAGAAGTACCAGGTCAAGACCAAAGAACGCAGAACAGCTTACAAGTTTTAGCTTTAGCTAAGTTCTAAAACCAGCAATGCTCATAGACCAGTCTCTATGAAACAAGAAGCATATCAGGATTTTTTTTCCCTATGATATTGCTGTAAGCTGCAATTCACTGGAGAAAATGCCAAGTCAGCAGACGATGGCAAAGGTTCCAATACCAACAGGAATCCAAATACTCAAAAGGTATCACTAAGAAAGCAGGGCCTCTTCGTTGCATGAGAATCCAAGAGGATAGAAGGATGGTATATGCATACAGCACAGAGGGTCAAGGAAAGAGTCACAGCCAGCAATTATTCCCCTCTGGAATCACACCATTATAACCCTGGCTCTTCATGCATGGTGGATGCTGCTCCATTAGGAGTCAGTAGTCTGTCCAAGTTCTATGATTCTTCTTACCTGCTGAAAATGGCAATCGTGCTACAGAGGAAATTTGTCATGAACTATTAGTTCGGTGGTTACTTAGCTGTTTGCTAATCTTGGAAAACATAGGTGTCACTCTTCCTTGTCCCACAATGTCATGCCTACTTCTTGTGTTACATACTCATAATGTTGCCTTATCAAGGTGCTACTAGTGCATTTCCAAACTATTTATCCATAATGAGAATACCACTCCTTCTTCAACACCCATTCAAAAGACCATTTACTACCTATCTTAACATTTTGGTTTCTCAAACCAGTGACACTCTTTTTCTTTCTTCTTGTTCACAGTGAGGTGAAGTAAACCTTCATAAGAAATAAATTATTTCTGAAATGCAGGAAAATGTACCATCAGTAATCTGCTAAAAAGATCAGAAGCACAGGTCAATGTTAGCTCCCATGACTTAAATTTTTGCTAGTCCTCTATCTTCAGGTTGTTTTATGCTAACCTAATTTTAATTCAGGACAAATATTTATAAGCCTATGCTGGCACATTATGAACATGAACCCCACAACACTAAAGGATTTATATCAAGAGATTTAGCTGAATGTTCTGTGATCATTATTCTTCCAGAGTTTTTAAAACTTGTTTAGTACTATTTTGTACTAGCCAGATGATTTGTACATCTTGTGCTTTCATATTTACCCTTTCAAGATTGCCAAACAGATACCAAACATGGATAACCTGTGAATGTAATACTCCTTTGTGCTTCTGCTTTTCAGATAAGCAACTGAAGAAGGCTGGAAACTGTAGTGTTACATTTTATAAACAAGATACAAATACGATTTGTAAAACCAGATGCAGACATTTCTCTATTTCAGCCTCTGAAGCACCACAAAGGAAAGATGAATTGGTAATACGACTTTACGTCTCTGCTTGGTCACAGCCTTTATAGTCCTGATCAATAAACAAATTGAGCTCAGTCAGCTTGCTCTCTTGCTCTCTTCGTAACAAGGCAAATATCTAAGTTCAGCAGTTGCTGCAAGACAGTTCCTTCACAGTCAATTCAAGTCTTTTAGTGATAGAAATTATTCTACAGTACTTGAATCACTATAGGACAAACTAACCTTGTCACTCAGTCCAGAACAGATACTCTTTCCAATTACGAAGGGAAGCTGGAAGAGCTGTTCTGGTTAACATCATCACTGTCCAAGTGTCCCCTTGCTTTCCTAGAGAGGTGCTTTCCAACCACAGAGATTAGCTACACATTGTCCAAAATATAAAACACTGGACGAGGTTCAAGTGCAGTTATTCACCTGTTGCCCTCAAACCACCAGTGACATTGACTGCTCAGTTTTCTCAATATAGAGACAAACCATGCACCTCAGGCTACTTTAGTTCAGGAAAAAAAAATGCGGTAACTCACATGAACAAGGTTCAAAAGTGCATAGACAGTGGAAACTCAGGGTGTACATTCAAAAAAAAAAAAAAAGAGGGAGGGAATATTGTTAATGACATGGAACAGAACAGAGCAGGCTTGCTTCCTTTCTCTTTCACTTGCTTTCCAGAGAAACTGCAGCAAAGTCAGTCAGAACTTCAGAGACATGGCACCTAAACTCCCAGTATCTGGCCAGTTTTAGGAGAAGAAAGAGGAAAATAGAAAAGGAATTAGAAGAGATGAACACCTCAAATTTCTAAAGAAACCAGGCTAGACTATGCTGAAGCATGGAGAGGTGAGGAGCATGGTCATGAATCAAAGGAAACCGTATGACCACACTTCAGTCCTGCTTTGTGCCTGCGTTGCTTTCAGGTCCTGCACTGCTGAATGCAGGGAACTTTCCAAAATGTAACCTGTGGAGACCCTTCCAAGCAAGACCCCCCCAGCATCAGCAGCCATTCAACCTAAATGCATTTTGGACCTTCGGTTTCTCCAGGGGCAGTCAAGCACAGAGCATACAGGAACTCCTTGCTGTGAGCTGAGTCTTCAGCCGTGAAAGTTTTATTCTGTCCCTGAGTGACTGACTGCTAGTTTCAAACTTTTTAGTAGGCGTTTGTTGTTGAAGTTGTAGCTCTGTTGTCACATTTTTTTCTTCCTATTCTGATTCAGTATATTTGCATAGGTTCCTAAGGCAATAAAAGTATTTTTGTTTTTACTTTTAGTTTAAATTTGATTTTAAAGAATAATAATCTAATAAAACTTCCATAAAATCTGTTAAAAGTGCCTTTAAAAAATCCCCCAAATTGAAAATACAATCCGACATGAAAGAATTTTCATTTTAAAATCACTGGAAGTTACATGAAATGTCACTTGATTTTTTTCATTAAATATTCATGAGTAAAGTAAGAGGAATTATACAAAACATTCTAAAAATAATCAAAGTATTAAGTGCAAAGATGGGTTTCTATCCCAAACTGTGCAACATGTCATGATCACCTTTGGTTCTTTTTCAAGTCCTGTAAAGTGTAAAGAATATAGTATGAATACAGCCATTAAGTGTCAGCTATGCTGATTCCCACTCTATCATTGTGCTCTTACTTAAATATTTCAATGGCAACTAAAATTTCATGGAATCACAGAATCATAGAATCATATAGGTTGGAAAAGACCTTTAAGATCATCAACCGCAGAACAAATACTGACAAATCTCAATGCATTTGATGAAGAGTGAATCATTGTATAACATTTAAAAACTGGTAAGACTCAATCAAACTAGATGTATATTGGGTTAAAAACCTACACAGATACAATTAATCCTTTTTAAAAAGAAAGGTTATTTGGGGATTCTTGCTTACTTGCAGATCAGTATGGTCAAATGGCTAGAAGGACTAATGAGACGCTTTCCTGGAAAAGCATTTAAAAGTTCAAATGCAAAGCAAGATTAAAATTTTATATTTAAATATATTTTCATCATACATATTGGAATAGGTGATTTGGGGGCAAAAATCTCTTGGTTTTAAGTCATGGCATTGTGTACAACAGTAGGAGAAGAAACACTTTAAATTTCACTTTATGAAAAAAAACAAAAAACTTAAAGTTTTCCTTAAGGATTTAGTCAGTTAATTCTGCCCCAAAGCACACACACAAATACTTGACACAGGTTTATATCTATCAAATTATCAAGTATTTTCTTCAGTTGATTTCAAGATGTAATTTCCAAAGTAGTAATGATTTTCACTGCTAATTTTGTCGTAAGCCTGCAGAGTCCGTTTTATTTATGATCTAGTCTTGACTGTATTAACATTGGGAACACAAATGATAGTCAATAAAAGGAAATAAAATCAAGATTCAGCTTTGTAGCACATTGCAGTCATGTTTGGGTGACATCAAGGAACGGTATCTAGTGATTATGTAAGACAACTGCATCTAGGTACATGTGTTAAAAACGTCTGGTATAGTCCATGAAGCACTCATGAACTAACCCCTGAAACTGTCAACAATCTGAACTATAAATGAAAGAAATTTTACTTATTTTTTTGAAATAATCTTATTTTCTCAGAATAGGAATACAAAACATCTTTGATTAGATATCCCTAGAAATTGTAATTTTGTATCAATGTTACTTGTAAATCTTGGAAAATCTCCAAATATTATTTCTCAACTTGCAGTAAGGCTTTCTCTGCACTGCCAGGTATTTTTCAGCACACACCAGACAGCCATAATTCCAGGAACTGTTGTTCAGCAAACCCTAACTTTGTCAGGAGATAGCACCATTTCCCTTACAGTCTCCCAAACGCACAGTTGCTCAGGACGCAGGTAACAGTTAAACAACTCTCTTCCCCAGTCCAACTGTATTACAAGAGAGCCTCTCAGTTAGGATAGTGAAAGGTCAGCTGAGCCTCCCAGGACAGCAGCAATAATCACACCACTTTAATAGCTGCCAAGCAAAGAACTGAATTCCTTAAAAAAAAAAAAAAGAAAAAAAAAGAAAAGAAAAAAAATCAAACCATTCAGGCTGCTTCTTTGATCAGCTGGACCTTGCAGCTCATGGAAAATTATTTCTTTCTGTTAACAAACTCAAATGTCTAGGGCAGAAGCAAAGAGAAATACGGATTTTATTGGCAACTACTATAATTCTGCAATAATTCCCCCATTCTCAAATCCACAAATGCCTGAGCCTGAGCCAGTGCCTCAGTACTGGTTTCTCAATCAGTACATACAGACCCATCCCAGGAGCTTTAACAGTCTGTCTGTCTATACTTCAGCTGCTACCTACAGAGTAATACGAATGTCAGCAATTCCAGACAGTGTTACCACATACTATTAAACAGTTGAAGAGCTCACATACTGGCATGTGCCTTAACACTGAGCTCCATAAATCTCAAAGAAGTAGTCTTTGTTACTCTCAAATTGGAAGGTCTGCTGATAACTACAGGTCTATACCATTATTGTCACCCACCAGTCTATGCTTGCCTCCAGCCATGTATTTTGTCTTGAATAAAACTGATCTAAGACACAGTCTTTCAGGTACAGTTGTTTGTGTTCTCCTCTTCCACATGCTGTCCTTGCTCTCCATCACTCCATTGCTGCTTCAGCCACTACAAGCAGCTGCCAAAACTACTGGAAAAGTCGTTCAATACTGGTAGTAAACATCATACTTAAAACATCTGCAGATAAACAGCAAATATATCACACAGATAGCTCCATAGTTCCAATAACCATTTGTCCATGCTGACCAGATACAAGTTGAAAGTAATGTTTGCTAGCAAAAATACATAGTTGGAATAGCAAGAAGTCAATGAAAATTGTGTTATTTGGCCCCAAACTGCAGAATTCCTATTGATGCTTGCAGATTTCCAGTTTTGCTAAACCTCCGCCATAGCAGGGCATCCAGTAGCAGGGTAAAGAGACTGAGATAACTTGCTTTGTTACTGTTCTTTCAGTATACAAATTTATGTAATTATGGAAATTGTATAACCAATTATGAATAATCTATAGAAAGAAAATTTTTCACCTAAAAGACCTGCACAACGTACAATAAATTCATTTAGGGAAATAAATTATTCTGAGTCATAAGTTATTTGCCAAATAAATTATTCACTGTGAATTGTTCACCCCCTAGTAATCAAGGGCTAATCTGCTGTTCCTCCAAAGACCAAGTCAGCGGAAGACTGTAAATTAATCTGGAAATTGTAATAACCATTGATTCATCTCTCTGACATATACAACAATGCAACTTGATATTGTTTCCAGTTTCTTTATAAAGGCTGTATTAATTCATTTGATGAAGATCAAATCTAAAAAGCAGAAATATTCAAACAAAATAAAAAGCAGAAAGGAAAAGTTCTCTTAAAAAAACCCCAGTAATATTCTAAGAAGACAATTATGTGCTTACACTTCTGTTGTGTTATTATAATCCTCTTTGCTCTCTCAGTTATTCATTCAGACCACTTAGCTTAAATTCTCTAGGTATTATATTGAACAAGTATCCTTTCTCAAGACTTTTAGTGAAGGATTTTGATATCTGTTTGTTTTAATTTCACTTTCACTTGGAGAGATAATTTTGGAGGATGCTGCAAGACAAGCAACAACCAATGTCTGAAGGTAGTTATTCTGTGCCTTTCCAAGGAGAAAGGCCCCTGAGGCAATACAGTACTTGTTAAAATGATGCTGAATGCTTCTCATGAAATCATACCAGAAATACAGTACTGTAAATTATTTATGCACGGGTAGGTAATGACTTTGCACTGAAGCTAGCATTTGAATTAGTAGACTTCTTTTGGTTCTTATTTTCTATTATTCTGTACTTAACTGAGTAGGTCTCAAGAATTCTGCCCTAGCTGTAACACCTGTATTTCTCATTTCTCATCTGTCTTCCCTGCTACAGTGTCCCCACTTCCTTTATGTTCCTTTCTTTCTCTATACTACACTACATTTGTGTCCTGGCATATCCTCTCGCTTATCCCACTGGGAGATTCCTAACTTTCTACATTTCTATTTGTCCCTTTCTATCTCCTAAACTACACAAAGTTCCTAATTTGTTTTCCCCTCTACTGACAGAGTACGTGTAATTCCCCAGGAAGGGCAGCATCTGCTCAGACCTCTTCCCATGGCACGCCAGGATATGATCTGGCAAATCTCCAAAGGCAGTGGGCACAGACATACTGTCTGTGGAGCAGTTCAAAGATTCCTGATTCATGTGTCTTGGCTGGTGAAAGGAAGAGATGTATTCCAAGAGCTTCAGGTCATTGTCCCCTTTCTAGCTCCTCCAGATTTTCTTGCTGATACTCTAGATACATAGGTCTCACCTCTTCCATTTCTGTTCTCTCTGAGACCCCACAAGCTCTTCGCAACACCTTGTCCTCCTCCTGGCTCTGGCATGCTGGCCATCAATACCACCAGGAGAAAGAAAATAATAGTATGGATTCTGCATCGGCTCACCTTTCTGAGCAAATCACCACCAGATATCTTCTGGAAGCAATTGGCTCTGTCAGACGTGTTCTGCTCATGTCTTTATCCTAAGCCCACAAAATCCATTTTAGAGACCTTGACCCTCAAAAACCTGTTTTTTTTCACCTTGGTTGTTTCTCATCATCCGTTGCCTATTCTTCTTATGTTTGTTCAAGAGATATCTAAGCACATTAAAACAGGAAGGGTCAAGCAATTTGGGAAGGCCAGCTCCTCTCTTGCCCACATATGCCTCAAGTTCCGCTCATGTTTAGGTACTCACTGGATTCTTTCGGGTAGCTGCATGCTATCTCTTTTCATAAGAGATAACAGATCTCAGTGGAAAATTAATTGCCTAACACACAAAAATATTCATGATTTCAAGAGCTTTCCTTTCCCAGAAAAAAAAAAAAGAAAGGTTAAAATCTCAAATCTTTTGCAGCCTGAAAATGCCAACAGAAGACATACTTTGGCAAATCAAAAATATTTCATTTTTAAAATTCTCATTTCATTGCTGATATTACTATAAAATAAAGGTCTCAAAACAATTGTTTCAATTAAGAAAGGCTAAAACCTTCATTTTGAAAATGGCAAAGTGGGTTGTTTCCACAATTTTGGAACTTTTTCAAAATGATTTGAAACCAGGAAACAAATCAAAAGCTATATCCCACAAGCAGTTAAAGTTCAGTTCCATCAATGTTTTCCAACTAAAAATGGTGTAATCCAAAATTACTCTGATCTACTCTATCTCGTACATTATTGATGATGTTTTGATATGTAAGTCTTCTAATGTGATTCTTTTCAGCTTGCTTGTTCTAAAAACCTTGTACTAATTCAAGTGAAGTATTTATTTTTCTGATTAAAATGCAAATACTTTTCTTCATCACATGAACAATCCATAGGCCAGAGTACAGTCATAAGTGAGTTTCATATGCAATATGATTGCCTTTCAGATAATTGATTCTGATTTTGATGTGCATAGCATTTAAGCATCTCCTGGTATTTCTTGTTATGTATTAGAACACAGTGTCAATCTTATATTAGACTTCTAATTGCATTAATTTCTCCAAGATAAGGTGATGTTCAAAGACCAAACCTTACACCTAACACTGAAGGCAGTGAGCTCTATACTTAGGAAATAATGAGAAATAGTAAAGGATTCATTCTTTGTTACACTTCACATCCCGTGTTGGTGAAAGCTTAACATGTAACACTAGTGCTTTGGAGATCTGAGCCATAAATTAAAGCTTAGAACTACAACATATCAGATATTACCAAGGGATCAACTCCAAATACAGATAATTCAGGAAGTTAGCTCCATCCAGTATCTGCTCTTTAGACTGTAAACTCTTGCTAATAGACCCTGGACAGAATATATAAAGTGTGCATGTGTGCACACGCACGTGTGTCTGAGAACACGCGTATACGAAAGCATCATAAATAACAGCGGAAAAATTTTCTGACTAAGCAAGTGGCAATTCTAAGAAACCCTTTCATTGCTGAAATTAAATTTTGATAAAAATAGACTTTTTCCTCAGATAAAGGTTTAGATAATCTAAACCTTGCTGGTTTAGATAGTGAATCATAGGTTTTCTCAAAATAAAGGAACAGACTAGTTTGTCTTTAATTGACGGGAGAGATTTAAAATTCACCTACATAGATATCTACAAAGTTATACAACCTTTTATATAAATGAAGTTAATTTAAAGAAAAAATACTATGTGTGCAGTGCCACTTGCATTTAACATGACGTGTATTGAAAAAACCTTTTACAAATTTAGTTGATTTCAAGACAGTATGAAAGTAACCTGAAGGAAACACGACAATAGTTCATTGCTAGATATCGCTTTTTGTTTATGAGTTAATCTGGTCAACTGACCATTGAATAATTGCATCAGTGTCTACACTGAGTTCAATAGAACACTGAGATGCAAGCTTATGATAATAACTGTTTTTTCTTCTGCTCTGTATGTAGACTGTTAAAATTAAAG
Organism: Psophia crepitans; assembly: GCA_013399095.1. Classification (NCBI taxonomy): domain Eukaryota; kingdom Metazoa; phylum Chordata; class Aves; order Gruiformes; family Psophiidae; genus Psophia; species Psophia crepitans. The sequence goes on along the minus strand of VWZZ01005830.1, from coordinate 98,516 downwards.
AACATTATCTAAAGGCTAGACATTTGGAACATGAGCAAATAAACTCTGTATCCTCTATTGCAAACCCATGTGATGGCATAACCTGTTTCCTAAGATTGTTGAAAAACATTACTGAGTTAAAAGCTCCCAAAATAAATCTAATCTATTACTTTGTTTTCTGAATTTCAGGACAGCAAGCTACAAGTGGTGAGCACTTCTTTTACCAAAACCAAAGGGTTCTGAGAAGAGAGATTTTATGCAATAAAAAATAAAGCCACCTGCTCTCCTAGCCTCTTGTTTTTTCACCCTGGCCGTTATCAATACCAGCTGAGGTTTCACAAGGTACCAAAGCTTTGTGCTCACATTTTCCTCCAAAAAGAGCTGCAATTCTTCACACAGTCCATAACACCTGGGACACAGCTGCAAGGCTCTCTCCCACTCCCTAACACTTGTTCCAAGTGCCTTGCTGATTTCTTTGAGCAGCAAAACTCAGTGCCCACTGTGCTATATTGTTTTGCTTCTTTTATGACAGTGATAAGTGAGACCTTGCAGCAGGAGGACCATTCATTCTGCACTATTAGAGACAGCCCTTATTTGGTGCCTAATGTTCCATGACCCATAAGCATTAAAGGAACTGCTAAGAAGTATTTGATCAGGTAAAAGGTATATTTTTGAGCCACAGGCATGCAAAAGAATATACTGGAGAACAAAAATGTTTCATATAATGAACAGAATACAGCACAGTCAGGTAATAAAACAACGAAACAAAAAGCATAGCCTTAGAGGCAAATTCTTGCACGGGAAAACCACCACCCTCTTTGTGGCAAAGCAACAGAGACAGTCAGTCCCAGGCGTGAGAGCAACCAGCCTCTTCTGGAAGCGCTGCTTGACCTGAAGGTTGCAACACTGATGCAGGATACAAGTTAAAAAAAATAAAATCATGGCATGCTTTATATTAGTCCATTAGTGCCTGGTTTCCTCCGGATTGTCAATAATCCTCTGAGAAATAGACTTTCACAGAACCAGCCGCAGGGTTAATCCCTTGTGAATGCATCGGTCTGGCAGACTAGCAGAACAGTCCAAGCCATAGGCAATGGCCATGTTGTGTCAAAGCCATATTTGGTGACCTAGGGAAAAAAAAAGGGGGACGTACAGGCAGTTTCTCTCTTCATCCTCCTTCATCCACTTCCTCTCCCTCACAGAAAAGGAAAGGTTATTTTAGTTAGGCAAGGCTGGCAAGGACATCAGGAGGTCTCCAGTGCAGCCCCCAGCTCAAAGCAGTGCCATCTCTGAGCTCAGACCAGGTTGCTCAGGACTTTGTCCAGTCAGGTGTTGAAAACCTCTAAGGACAGAGAGTACAACCACGCTGGGCAGACCCACAGTGAAAAAAAGGTTTTTCTTATGTCCAGTCTTTACCTCTCATCTTTCAGCTTATGCCCATTATCTCTTAGTCTCCAAAAGAGCCTGACTCCATCGTCTCATTAACCTCCATGTAGGTACCAGTAAGCTGTTGTTAGGTCCTCCCCTCAAGCCACCTTTCACCAAGCAGTGAACCAGCCCTGGTCCCTCAAGCTCTCCTTGCAGGTCAAATGCTCAAACCTTGACCATCGTGGGGGCTGTTTATTGAACAGGCTCCAGTTTGTGTCTTTCTCTGGGCGGTCCAAAACTGGACACTGTGAGACAAGGTCTAATGAGTGCTCAGTAAGGGAGGAAGATCCCTTCCCTCAATCTATTGCTTGTGACCCTGTTTGTGCAGCCCAGGAGACTGCTGGCCACCCTTGCTGCCAGGGCACATGGCTGCCCTGTGCTCAGCTGCCCACCAAGGCCCCAGAGAGCTGCTCTCCAGCCAGTCCCCCCCAGCCTGGGCTGCTACAGGGGTGCTTCCTTCCCAGGGATGGCACTGGGCATTTCTCCTCATTGAATGAATATGGATCTAAACACCTTGACAAAATGAGTAACTGAGACCACCACCAAGAGGAGGAACTGAACCTCTTGCAATAGCTGTCTGTCCAACAAAATCACTCATTTTCAGCAGAGTCACAGGAGCAGCCGCTGTGCCAGTCAGACAGCATTGGCCCAGCTGCAGCCGCTGCAGCCGCAGCAGCTCCGGTTGCTGCACCTGCACCTGCCGGCCCAGGCAAACCAAAGATGGGTACAGACAACAACTCAAAGGCTTGCTTAAGGCTATCAAATGAAGTGGCAATGGCAGTCTCAATAAGCAGAGTCCAATGAGTAGCTCAGGGAGAAAGCAATCATCTTGTTAGCCCTTAATCTGACAAGAGCAGCACAGAGCCCATCTTGAGAGCTGAACATGATTAACAGTTATTCTAAGGCAGCTCTGTGTAATCAGGAAATGCTCTGACAACAACTCCAGGAGGAGATTAAGGTCTTTGCCTGCAAAATAGGTAAGTTCTCCTTCAGTAAGCTCAGTAAGAGAAGCATCTATTTTGCAAGCAGGCAAGGGCTGACCCTGCTCACGCTCCATGCAGGCTCTCCAGCCAGAAGCTGCGGTTGGAGTTCTCCTAGTGGCAAATGTTCTTAAACAGCACTGTGGAGAAATGGGACATGTTGGCTCAGACCTAGCTGCACCCTTCACATGCACACACAGAGCACCTTCTCTGTGCTCAGCAAGCAGCAGGTAGGCAGTGGAGCCCTCCTGCTTTAATCGAGCCACAGGACCACAGCCTTGTTGCTTCCTTTACTCCACTACTCACTCCCAGCACAGCCCAGTGCAGCCCAGACTGTGGCCAGCAGTGTCAGACTGGACACAGCCCCATAAGGAAGCAACTGCATGTGGGTGGCAGCAGCAAAAGGAGGCAGCAGCAGCACTGAGCCCAAGAAGCTGCCCCTTACCTGTGCAAACCAGTGTCCTGGGGAACTCACCTTCATCCATCTGACTCTAAAATACAATTTACAGGAGTCCCTGCTGAGTGGCCAAGTTTATTTTGTTGCTGCAGCAATCACTTTCTCTAGCCCCATTTGACCCTGCCATCTCCTGCATTGACTCTAAAAAGAGGTTTCTCGGTGGGGTGAGTGTGAGGGGAAAAGCTCCTAAGGAAGAGGAAATCTGCGGGGGGAAATCCATTCAGATCTATACAAACTGCGCAGACAAAAAGATCCTTAAGGCATTTTTAAATAAACAACCACTTGAACATTCAACACTGAACCTGAAAGAAACCAGAAAGGAAAAGAGAACCAAGGGCAACACAAGCCACAGCATATTTCCCTTTGAGCTTTGTTTTCTCCAAAAGACAATGCCACATGCTTTATCACTGCACTACTCCAAGCGAATTAGTTTCTTCTTTTTTTAGTATATTGCTGTGCCAGCTGATGAAGCTAGTAACAGATTTCAGTAGTGAAATTTTGCAAATGTAGTAAGTTTTACTCACTAAAGGTTGAAACTGCACTGTATAACTACAACTGCAGTAATCATTTAATGTCTTTTATTTAATGATACCAACAAACCAGCCTATGTTAAAAGCTGGCTTTCATAAAAATGAGGCAATTTGTTGACTTGGCAAATAAGAAAGATGAAGAAAAAATACCCAAATGCAGTAATAAACAATTACTTTCAAAGAACCAATCATCAATTTAGTAGCTTACTGTAGCTGCATCTAAAAGACGTGATTTAATTGGTAAAATGAATCAACTAGAGAAACTGTAAAAAATCCAGCATTTTTCAAGTTTAGGGAGAAGGTCTTCTGGTTTGTAATGTGAAACATTATTGCTATTCTGTTCCCATTCTACTGAAAAAGTGTCACTGATGTCTACCGGAAGTCTGTCAAGTCCCAAATACGTAACCAATTCACCTTGCAGAGCACTAATGAGGTTTTTGCCCCAGACCTGTACTCAGTAAATGCTCACTATTCTTGTTCACAGTGAAAAAATTTAAAGTTAGACCTTTCAAAACTTTGCATTTACCTATTGTTTCCTCTATTTTGCCTTCCTGCCCAACAAAATTGATGTGTCCTCAACTGAAATATTATATTGAATGCAAATATTAAGTGGAATGCAAATATACATGAGAAAGCCCAGAGGAATCAGCAGAAAAGTGTTAAAAGAAGAATGGCCTGTACTGACAACCAAGGACACAGAGAACAGCAATGAAACACTCAGGGAGGTCATGTCTCCATTGAGACTGGGGCCTGTGCTCCATTAAGACCACAGCACAGACAACTCAAGAGTAGAAAAGCCCACACTTTGATAAAAGGAGGAGGACAGCAAGGTTACAGCACATCAGATGAGCTGTTCCTTTTCTTGCAAGCTCAACCAGAAGATAGGTTACAACTCTGAAATACCTAAAACCAGGAAACAAACAATGTCCAACTAACTTGTCTAAAATTTATCATGGATGAAGTAAGCAAAATTCTGAGGCAAAAGAATCATTCCATAGTAACAGCTGAATGCTGAAGGATATGAAAGTCCTGCTTGAAACCCTATTTGTCATCACCAATCAAGAAAACCCAGACACTGTGATGAGGATTCAGCAGCCTATGTCCTTTGTGTCACACCAAGTCATCTTGGCCACACTTCGACACACCTATCTCAGTGTGGTTGAGTATGTGGGGGTCAGAGTAGGAATGGGTGAAATCTGTGACACAATGAATGCAAATTAAAGCAGTGCTGTTAAGAATAAACCCATCTTCTTCTTCCACAAGATCTAACAATGAGTCTTACTAATTTCGTACAAACAGTGAAGGGGACTGTGCAACTACATGGCCACATGTACAAAGGTTGGCAGGTAATTTCCCAGCAAGGATTAAGGAGCTGACATGATCTTAGGGGGAAAAAAAAAAAAGATCAGCCTTTCATTATCTAGAGTCTTGCGGTTCTGTTAGATGATGCTTTAGGAACCCAAAGTCAAAGAGTCTCCTCCGTTACTTGATGTATTTCAGAGAATCTTCCTGATTAATGCTTATCCCTTGAAGACACTTTTGCCATTCCTGAGCCCTCAGATACGAGATCTGACCTATGTAGCTCCCATGGAGACATAGTCCATTCCTTTTTGGATTTCCTCAAGCTGCACATCCTGGGAATCTGGATGCTTTCTACTCTTGCAGCAGCTGGACTTTAGGGATCACTATTCTTTGGTCTGCGAACATTCTGATGTTTGAAACCACCCATTGCTCAGGTACCTGTAGCACTGTTTGACCATCCTTCTGCGGGAAAAAAAAATAATAAAATAAAATAAAATTCCTCCTACCTAAGCTCAATTTCCCATGTTGTAGCTTGCACCCATTGCCTCTCATCTTACCACTGTGCATCTCCAGGAAGAGTCTGGATGTCTTTTCTATAGCCATGCAGTAATTACCCTTTCTCACAGAGTGCTTCAGTCAGATTCTATTTCTCTCTCCCCAGGCTGATTCATCTTTACCAAATTCAGAACAAAGTTTTAATATTCCTGCCACTAAGTTATGAACTAGCTGGTACAAGATGCAAAGCCTTCTTCAGTGGGCCAGGTACTATTCTTCTATTTAATATTCTACTTGGCCAATTTGGAGTAGAACCTTCCCCATAGTTTAACATGAATTGCTTCTATCCAGTGAACCTTCTATTTTGCTTCAGTCTGTAGTGCAGCAGAAACAATAACAATGTGATTCATGCATGCAACTTTTTACTGTTTCTTCACTGAAATCAGATGTGAATAATCAACCATTTGAGGGTGACTGTGAGTGTGAGACTCCTGCCCCTCTAAGTCTTTAACAAATAACTATTCTATACAGTAGAAATTCTCATCCTGACGTTTTTCTATGGTTTTAAGTTGGTGTTCTGGTTGTTCACATCCTGAAGGTTTTTTCCATTACTGATTAACAGGTATTTGGCATGGTGACAGCAGCATCTGATTGTCAAGGATACACTGATAAAGTGCCTTAACAAAGAAGATCACTCGCCAGGGATACGAGGGAAGTTTTAACGTCTGCTTAATCCTTGTCTCTTTATTGAAACTTGAAAGACCATAATTAGTGCAAAACAAGATGGTCTTTTTGTGATTTGGACAGCTGTCCACTACAAATTTAAGACTTTCATTTCACAGAGGCCAAACAAAAGCTCTCAGGTGATAACTCCATTCAGACAGTGCCAACCTAGCCTGGGACGTAAATCAATGCCCCAGAGGTGAAAGTCTTCAAATCCTGTTACTGTTTCACTAAACAACACATTCTCCCATCCTAAGGATCCGTGGGAGTTGTAAATACCCAGGTGATAACACAATCTACATTGAAGAACACATTTTCACACATCCTTTAGTATCCTGTACCATTCAGCTTATTAAGATTGTCTGCACGTATCAATACAGAAAGAAATATTTGGTCATCCAACTGCAAAAAGAGTTCACAAAAATTAATAGCAGCTATAAAAATCTCATCACTTTATTTAGACTGAGTCTACTCTTACCATGAGCTTTGGAATGTGACAGCTATATGTGCTGTACACAGGATGAAAAATGCGCTGTAGCATAACTACAGCTCCATTAAACTTTCCAGGAAAACTTTTTTTTGCAGTACATTCCCTAAGCAGAAAATCAACCAATTCATGAGTTCATGTTGAATCAATAAAAATGTTTTAAACAAACGTCTGCTTCAATTTGTAACTTTTTAAAGACTTTCACTTCAAAATGCATTTACAAAAACATCTTTTCTTTCAAATTTAAAACATTCAAAACCAAAGTATTTCTTTTTGATTCCAAACACAGTAGTTTTTAATTTTTCATTCAAAACAACAACATTTTTGTTTGTAATTCTTCCACCACATTTTATATTTTCAGTAGCTTGGGTCAACCAAGAACACACCTCTTGCCAAGCATTCCCCATTCTTCAGCACAGTCCAAATTATCCACCACCCCATTTCATCTTTGTTAAAGACTTTCTGCTTTGATAAGTTCAAATAACAACAGTCATCCAATCAAATAAAATAAAGGTAGGGAGCATCCACTAATTTGTGCACCTTGTAAAAATTAAAAATAAAGTTAAATAAAGTTAATTTTATTTTAAAAATTTTAAAAATAAAATTAAAAATATTTTAAAAATAAATATAAAGACTCTTTATATTATTTGTCTAACATTTTAAAATATTATTACGAGTTAATAAAAAAAATTAAAAAGAAAGAAAAAATGAAATATTGTAGAATAATTCCAGAACTAGAATGTGAAATCAAATTGACTATGTGACAGAAATTAGACTTATTCTAGTATATTGTCAGGCATTTTTATTTATCATTATAATCAATAATTACGGTTCGCATTTAAAAGGATTTCCATTTCCAGACCTCAGTTGTACCAACAGTCACTCGTGTGCTGCTGGCAGGGGTGGTCATGTCAGAGCTCAGAATTAACTAACAGCCTTTCCAGCTTCCAGCCTGTTCTTCTCTGGTTCTTCGGGTCATGTCAAGATCAAAACACTCTGCAGGATCATGGAAAGAGTAGCCAAGGCACCTCGTGCACGGCCTTGCATCAGGGTAGCTTTTTTATCTCTCACCCTGGGACTCCCCAGCAAGCACAGCTGGCTCTTGCACACATGAATGTGCAACTGTGCCTGCAGAAGCTGCACTCGTTCATATTGTTCCGTAACTTTTAATACCGCTTGGAGACACATCAGCATTCACAAGACAGTTAATCAAAATTTATACATAAATAATTGGCTTTCATATCTAAATAACTGTCTTGAATATTTTGGAGATACCTACTAGGATAATGTTCTAGAAGACATTGAGCTAGATAGGATGGGATAAGTATTAGGATAAATTACTAAAAAAATAATACTTTTTGAAAGGAAGGGAGGACGCAGAAGCCCTAAAGAAGTGGATTTCAGTTGTATCAGTGTGTGCTAGACAATGCAAGACTACTGCTACCTCATTACCTATAAGCCATTAATATAGGCACACATTTTTAACAACCACTGTAATTTTCTTGATTGAGTTCATAGTGATATAAACATTCTTAAACACACAGTGTAGGCACAACAAAAGAAAATAAGAAAACTGCCCAAGTTTCCAGATAGGAAACTCAGATTCTAATTTTCACGTGTTCTTCTGAAAATCTCTTACTTCGCTTAGAATTTTATCACGAACCAGGCAATTTCCACACTTTCCTTTTTCAATTTAATACCACACAAATGTTTTCAAACAGCAGAAAAAAGTTGGAATATCTTTGAAATTTTTAAAAAATATGTCATTTTGACAGTCATGAATTTAAGCCCCATATTAAGTAGTGCAAAAGACACGGATTCGGGAAAATTTGCAGGAAAATAGTATGATTAGGTAACTATGCGTCTGAAATAATTCCATCACTGTTGTTATCCTTTCTGCCTCATACATATTCATTTTATTAACTGTTTCCAGCAAAACACTATTTCAAAACTTTAACTGAGTATATCAGACAAATTTTAATAAAGATATATATCAGAGTCTTGATCATTTGTTACTATGGTTTTGTATATTGCTGTCAGCTGACTTACCCAAGCTGGGGAGCTGACATTATGTTGTCACCACTCGAGTCAAACAAAAATACTCAAGGACTGACAGAATAGGAGACTTTTGGAGGATATCTTTCAAATGAATTTGTTGCACTAAGTTCCTCTTCATCAGAGCATTTGCATGTTCCATCAGCGTGAGTCGTAACACACACAGATGGATCAAGCAGCAATCACCATTTTATCACATTCTTATGCACGACATGATGAAGCTGACTAATGGTTGCCTTTTATTTGCTAAATGTGGAAATGCTCAGTCAGCATTAACATTTCTTCTGCGTGGAGGAAAAGAGAGAAAGCAGCAAAAGGGCAACTAAACTGAGCCCTCATTATTTTGGGATCACATTTCGGGGCCAATCTCCTCTGGCACTGAGTAGCTGAACTCCGCTGAATGAATGAATTTAAAAGTACTCTTTGTTAGATACATATGAAAAACTTTTGGGCCACAGCAAAGTATCTTCATAGAAAAAGGTGTGGTTTATATGCCTAAATACTAGGAACTGAGACACTAACATTACTTCATATTCACAAATTCTCAAATATCTTCTTCAAAAATGAGCCTGTTATCTGAACTAAAGATAATATATATATGTATATATCCCTCTCTCTATATATATATTCTCTATATTCCACACATACAGGAACTTAAAAATCACTTAAAATTAGGTCAGTTCACATGTTGTTTCCAGCTTACAGATATGGAGAAAAACTAAATGTAAAGGAATTTCCTTTAATTTATGCTTTACCTTTAAACTGCTGTCCTGTGTAGATCCATCTGGACGCCTTTCCAATCAATGACTACAGCTTTGGCTATACCAAAACCAATGACAACCTTGCCTGTATTTTTCCGTTCCAAAATATTACCAAAATAATTTTGTCTAAAGACTTAAGTAGCCAAAACCTCAAATCATTACAAACACAAATCTTGACCCAGATCGCACTGGGAAATGGTCCATTTTTCACAGAAAAGACAAAAAAGTCACTAGATGTTCTCCCTGTCCAAAGAGGGAACCAGCTGTATTTACGTCATTCTTCAGTGGCTCTACATCAGTCCCTTCTTCTTCAGCCTCCCTTAGATAAAATGCTTTACTGAAGACAATGAGAGGTTCCCCAACTACTGAAAAATAAACAAAGACCCTGAGTTCTGCTTTAGAAATATGTTTTTAAAATTCCTCTTCATGCTATCCTTGACAGTCAAAAGAAAAAAAAACAAACCTTCATATCTGTACTCTAAAGAGAGGACTGTACCTTCACTGCAGAACAGATTTGCAAGTATACTGCTGCAGACAGGCACTGCAGTAAAATTTTCCCAGTTAACAAAAGAGCTGCATGCCCTTGACACACACACTGCTTTTTTATTACAATGTTGAAAATTAATTCTTTGCCCAGGAGGCTTTCATGGCCCTACCGTTTAAGTTATGCATGTTCTGAAAGGAAATGTTTAGATTATCTAAAGATGCTGTCAAGAAAATTAAGCCCATTGTTGAATGTTTGCATTTCACTGTCAGACCCCTACCGGCTTCACTGGGGCTATCTGCTACAAATAGCAATGAAAATACAGGACAGTAAATTAGCCAAGATTGCAATTGATAAGAAAATACTGAATTAATTCAAACTTTTGAAATCTTGAGGAAGATACATCAATCTCTGAATGCACTAAGGAAATCAAGATTCGTACTCCCACGTATATTTCATTATATCCTCACATTTTGACTTAATAGCGGAACAAGAATTTTTCATGGTAAAACATTTATTAAGATATAAATTAGTTCAATAAATGTAAAGAATACAAAAAAGAGGTGTTCCCATTGTTAAAAACACAGCACTCCACTCTAAAGTACATGAATAGTAAAATTAATGGAAAAAAAAGTCAGGTCTCTTAATTTCCCAGGCAAGGAACTACAGTCTGACATTTATTTGACAGAGGTCTCTTCCCAAGAAGATCACAGTCTGTTACACCTTACAGTTTTAAACAAAGTTATGAGCTCCAGTTTTATCTCAGCCCTGATAAGACTATCTCCTTTCACACCATCAATTTTTAAATGGAACAGTGCAAAGAAATGAATGGGGAGCTCTACTTAATAATTGATATGGTCAACCAAAATTCAAGCACTACACATTGTACAGCTGCCCTAGGATGTGCACTAAACGGCTGCTATTATTAATCACAGTAATTAGACTTCCACAAAATACTCGTATATTGAGTTGTGTAAAACACCCAGTTTGGTGTATTTATTGTTAGTTGGTTTAGATATTTTCATGATGTATCCATTCCAAGCCCATAAGAAGACAGAGCTTCTGCAATTTGTTTTTATCAGTGCTACAACATACTATCTGCTTTATTTCATTCCTTAGTGCAAAATAACTACATGAGTTATTAGAAGTATGAAAATTATAGATATTTGGTATTTCTTGAGTAGCTAAAAATTGAGAACTCTGTCAGTCCGACATGGAATAGATTTTGAAGAATGAAATTGAGAGGTCTTTTCATATGTTCATTACAAGAAAATTGTTCATGAGAAGATATGTGGTGCAGAGGGTTAAGTGCAAAAGCCCTGCAGTACTGAGTTTAAGTCAGGACTGAAAATGAGCTTTACTGTTCTCATGCAGCTAATCCAAAGCTGAGCTTCAGAAGAAAACATCAATTTGTCGCAACTTATAACCGGCTCTATAGATATCTCTTACTGAAATAAAAGAAGGTTATGCCAGGGCAAAACTGTCAGTTACATGGGGAACTCCTACACAAAAGAAACTCCTCACCATTGTCAATAGGCTCTGCCTAATGAGTTACAAAAGGAAGCAAAAAATATTGTAAGGCATCTTCCCCTTTTACATTTAGATTCTGTCATTATAAAAAAGTAAAGCTTATTAACACAGACACGGAAAATTTTGAATTCAAGGTGCAAGTCCCCACTATTCTACAAAAGCAAATTATTTGATAAGGAAGAGCAAGAATTTCAAAAGGCTTTTTTTTACATTTGGCTCCATTTTTAAATTAGCACAATGGTTCCTAATCAAATTAAGAGAATAATTTAATCAAGGAATAGAAAAAAATCTAGTTTAACAATGCCAATGCATACTATAGGGAGAGAGGGAGTAGCGTAGATACTTTTCTGCAACTTATCACACCACAGAACTGTGATATTAAACACAAAACTATTATAAAGTTTTGAACATTTTGAATGGTTATTGAAGCCAGTCTACTTTCAAGTATGTATTTGGGCGTTTTGAAATCTGCCATCAGCTTCACCAAGTAGAACACAATGCTTATTTGCTGCCAGCACCAACACACGGGCATTACCCACAAGCCTGAGGATCGCTATAGGTTTCTTCCTCTTCCAAAAATGTTCTTGAGCTCTCGTTTTACAATTTTTTGGGCTCATTGACATTTAATTTCATAAGTTAAAACACAGAGTTTAATATTTTACAGAAGCTAAGGACTGATCTGCTGCACAAGTGCCTTCTCAATAACTGCATTGACCTGGCTGACATTTTACACATACCTCCACGCATAAACACAAACATCAGGCTGAAATAAAATCCCAAGACAATAAACATCTATCAAGGCTATAAAAAATGAAAACAGGGTCCTGTGACAGGACTTATTAGGGAATCTGACAATAGGCAGGGCTAGCAATCCCATTCATTACATTTATATATGCAGTGTATGACACGTTCATTGTTTATGATGACTAAAACTAGTGCATGGCAGCAGAGAATCAAGCTTTGTAACTTTAAAAGTCCTTTTCTGTATTCTTTCCTTAGCCTCCATAGAAACATTTAACTCTGCATGAGATGTGACATGTGAAATTTCAGAGGGAATGGCTTGTTTTGGGGACAAGTGGTTGATGGGAGTTGTAGATCAGGCTTGTAGTGGAAGCTAGCTTCAACCTTAACTGTGCAATAGCTATAACTGTTTCATAATAAGAAAAAAAGATTAAGTCTTGGTACATTGTTTTGTCACTCTGGCACCCTGGAGTCAGCAAGAACCATTTGCACAATCCAGTCAGGATAAGGCATGCTAAGAAAATTGAATGAATATAGGTTTCTAACCTTTCTAGGGCAAGGATTTGTCAGATGTTTTCTTTCTTCTAGTTTTATTTTGGGAAAGGTATTTTAAACAGTTGGGATACAAAAGCACAGTGCTGCAGAGGTGGCTTGTACAAAGCAAATCTCCATAGACACAAGAGAGCCATTTACAGGTTTACATAGAGGTCACAATGCAGAGTTTAATAGAAGAAGTACTGAAGATTGAATTACACTGCATATTCAGCAAATGGGTTATGACATATTTGTCTCTTAGTTGTGCTTCAGCAGTGATTAAAGACTATTTTGTTAGATATTTTGAAAACACCAGTGGCAGAATTCCGACTTGAGTTTGCTTCTGCGTAAATGAAAATAAAAAGTCAACAGAAATAACTCAAGATATAACCAGAGACATCTACTGTATATTCCTCTACATGATTGTGGCTTCCGAGCAATTATTTTACAACATTAATTCCACTTCACTACCAAGCACAGTTTTTAAAAGTTTGCTGTAGTGGGGTGATAAGATACTGAGCTGCCAACCATCACTACTACGCCTCTAAGAGAACGAGAGAAACAGCTCTGAGAACTGCTCTCAAATGTGTAGGAAGGCCTTATTAACATGTGAAAATTATCACCTTATTGATTAAAAACTCTTATTACTAATGGTCTCAAGTATTTAGGTCATACAAATTTTACATTTGTACAGCACAAGTTATCATGCTTTAGATCTCATGTTAAGTCATGCCTTGATGTCCTGACCAAAGCAACTTCAAGATGGTTAAGTAAGTGGTATATAGTCTTATAATAACACTAAAAATATTTTTAGGAGTAGTTTCTTCCATGATTATTTTTTAGGTGGCATAGAATGAACAAATAAATCAGAAATATGAGAGACTATTTATATTTGTCAGTGAAAACTAACCTGCTATTAATTCAGAGAGTTTATAAAACATTTGGATTTTGTACCATTTCAGACAACATTTGAGAAATGTGGCCATTTTCTTTTGGTTGCAGAGAGAAATGTGAATGCAAATTATTGGGTTTCTCATGTCTCCAACTGGTAAATTACACTTTTTTTTCGCTACGTAGTTTTTCTTGTGCCATAAGACTAAGAAACAAGACAGTTTATCATCTCCTATAATGTATTTTCTGTGTCAAAAACACATTTAAAAACATGCAGTAAGAAGTAAAGCTGCTCTTTGATTAGGGAAAACTGTTTCTGACTATAAATGAATTAGTCTACATAAAAGCTATGTTTTTCTTCATTCCTGTAAAATAATAATGTTCACAGAAATTGTTTCAAAACATTTTTCCTATGGCTTGTGATTTAAAAAATGAATCCTATTTACAATACTTTATAAAGAGTCACCCCAGAAAAGTTCATGAGGATGTTATTTGTGTAAGTAAAATGAGGTCAATAAAAATGAACAATCTAAAGATGGAGTAGCAGGATCAGATTGAACATGAAGATAAATACATTTTGCTTTACTGTCACGAGTCACTGTACTGAACTCCACACATATACAGGCACCCTGAAATGCACACTGGCTGATCTTGAGATGTCATTTCTGGACACACAATTCTTTTGTTGTAAGAGCGAGTCAATGATTAGAGAGGAGGATGGCGTACAATTACTGCATATTCCTTAGTGGAGGATTCGATTTTTCTTTTGGAGGTTTGTAAGACAGTATGATTTTATGTTTCCTTTTTTTGTCTAGCCAATAAAATATTGGTTGTATGAGCTTCTTTAGTTTGGTAGATGGTGAATTTGTCTCACCAAACACTTGCATAGTATCACTCAGTTTCTCAGGTCTCAGCATTGCATAGCTCTGTAGAGCACAAGGCAGTGCAGTGTTTTAACAACCCCTTGTACTGGGTCTTTACTATGGCAAATCAGTATGTGGCAGGAGAGCCATATAAATAATAGTAATAATGATGTTAAGCTTATTAATTATGTTGTAAATCTCACTTTGCAAATTTTCTTACAACTTCTAAGATTATCAGAGAACAGCAAATGCCAGAACAGTGGCATAAATTCATCAAAAATTGTTGGCCTGTAATTTTTTTCAGCGAGCTTGGACAATGTAACACATCCAGCTACGACGTGTCACCATATTAGTAGTGAGATTTGTTTCAAAGGCACCAAAATTTTCTGCCATAAACACTGAAAAACTGAGCGCTCTCATACTAATCTCCCAGTAATCTCTTAATATTATAGAAAATTGGAATTTATGAAGGATTTGCCATTAATGAAACTACCCTCTTTAATTAAACTCCCAGTAGACAAGGGAGATTAAATTATATGATACCAATAAGCACTATAATGATTTGAAGTTTTAGAAACATCATAAATATCAACATAATAACAAAGAACATGTTAAAACTTTTGCAGCTTTGGTGGCAAAAACATTTACATGGTAAAATTTTTTAGAAGTGGGAAAGCAGAATGCACTAGAGCCATCTACCTATTGCTTCTTTCCAAAATCAGGCAGAAATAAAATTAGTGTGCAAAAGTTCTTTAAGTAATCTGTAGAACAGACTATGATTAAAAAAAACAAGTATTTTGATGATCTAAAAACACTAAATACAGACAGAAAAATTAATTTCCATTGCTATAGATAAGTGTTGATTTGAGTTTAGTCGTAAAAGAACAAGTCACCTTTTTAACACATTTTACTTACCATAATTACCTATGGATTGCCGATCTTATTAAAATACTTAATTCTTTGCTATGGTTTTCACATTTCATCATATTATCTCCAATCTATTTTAAAACCCTCATTTTCAGGGACATCGAGCATATAAAGTTATCCTTGTATAACCCCTCTCAATTGCATCATCTACTGTTCGCACTCCACTAAAACTAGCCTCACTAAAATCCCTAATGGCCTCCTTGAAGCCTCTACTTCAAACCCATTGAATCCCCATCCTCCTTGATTTATCAACCTGATTCTACGCATCTATAGCCTTTTTTTCTTCTTCTTATAACACTTAATTACAAAACCCTGACTGATGAAAAGGTTGGCGTTTGTATCGGAGAAGATGAGGATTGAAAGTTACCTCTTTTGTTCTTAATCTGTTTCTCTATGCCTTGGCAGAATCTTGACACCACATAGCTCAAGTGGGATGCTCTTATTTCTTCTGCAGAAAGGGAAATCAAAGAATGATTAAAAAGCCTAAGTTTTGAGCTACTCAGACTAAACTATAAAAATAGGTTTGACAGAAGATACACAGCATTTCCCTGTCACCCCTTTGAAAAAACACAGGAGGAAAGTCCTATGAGGACAGGCTGAGAGAGTTGGGGTTGTTCAGCCTAGAGAAGGCTCTGGGGAGACCTTACAGCAGCCTTCCTGTACCTGAAGGGGCCTACAGGAAAGCTGGAGAGGGACTGGTTACAAGGGCAGGGAGTGACAGGACAAAGGGTAATGGCTTTAAACTAAAAGAGGGGAGATTTAGATTAGATATTAGGAAGAAATTCTTTCCTGTGAGGGTGGTGAGGCACTGGAACAGGTTGCCCAGAGAAGCTGTAGATGTCCCGTCCCTGGAAGTTGGAGGCCTATCCACAGCACCCAAGTCTGACCCAAATGTGACAGAAACTGCTCGTTAGGTTGAAAAGGACAAGGGCAAGTCAACACCCAGGCTTCCCACACATGCTGTTAACTGTTAGTTTACTCAACGTGGGGAGTCAGGGCTTTTTCTTCCTATGCGTAAAGAAAATTAGTAAGAATTATGACTTTTAAATTGCTTTGCTCTGCACTAGTAGGCCTTAAGGGCACATCAAACCTGTGCTGAAAGCACACATTTATTTTCTGTTTGTGGATTGAGAGAGTAAGGAGAAAACAGGACTTCAGGAATTAAACTAGGAGATATTGTACCACCACAGGGAAAAGGTCAAAGAATGTACCTCTATATTTCACGCATATCCAGTTTTCTTTTGTCAGTCTTCCACTTCTATAAAATACTGTGAACTGAAGAAGAGGATATTTAAACTCTGAAGTGAAAGACCAGAAATAGGAGAGAAACAGCTCATGACAGTCTCTTCATAAAAAAGAAATAAAACACATAAATAATTACAGAAGTCAGGAAGTCTGTGTGGTTTACAGAAAGAGCCACTGATCATCATTGGTGGCCAATATACCTGCAGAGCAAGGGAGCTGTAGTCACAAATGCTGTGTTCACAGCAGGCAAGACAGGAACAACTCTGTTCATCCATGCCATCTAATATTGGGCTCCTGAACAGAGCTGCACGGCCAAAAGTGAAGCTAGGTGCTTTGCAGTCCCTGGTATCAAGGGTGGAAGCCTGATGGCTAACCAGCATCAGTACTTTCCATCCTTCTCATGAGCTGTTTCACTCTGCCCACCAGCTACACAGGGAATCTGATGTGCCAAAAGCCCAGCAACATAAATGCATCACCAGAGTTTTTAACCTCATTCAGCCCAATTCCCTTCTTACAGTCAGGTACATATAGCAGAGGTCTGTGGAGACCACTTTCTCTACGTATAAAGCTGCTGCTTCAGTTGTTATGAAAGTGTAAACAGTCCATTTCTGTAACCTTCTCAAAGGTAGAAATTTCTTGGTATTTCCCAATGAGCCAACAACTGGAATTGATAAATGATGGTGCTATCTAATAATACCAGCTTGATTAGCTCAGTCACCTTCTGCTAAAAAATGCTGTTTGGAAGTCTTTGATTTCTAAAAGTAAGACTGATGTGGATTCACACTGTGGGACCTCCATACTTACTCTGCAAGACACAATAAAATTTAACATAAACCCACTTCTGCTTTGAGTCATCAGAACCACCATCCTACAACCCAGCATCAGGTCTTCTTTCGCAAAACCACTGGAAGTTCCGTGAGTCCAGCTTGGACCAGTACAGGAAGGAAATTTTCCATAGCAATACCTAGAAGGAGTAGGAGGCAGGTGGGTCTCATGCTGTCCATGATAAGCTCCAGATAGTTCTGGTGTCTCTTAAGTATTCAAGGAAGCTGTCTTTAGTAACCAAAGTTATGTCTGCACAGGTCTGTGCAGTCCCACACTGAGGTGCTGAGTTTAGCGTGGACAAAACTAGCTGAGGTACTAGAAGGCACGTAATTCCATTAGCATCGCATTCCATGAGTTATTATACCCAATTTCTCAGTAAAGCTGACTAGCTGGGCAGTGAAACACGCTTACTGTACAGCCGCAGGAACCTCTTGGGCACATCTGCATAGTGATTCACTGCTTTATAGACATGTCTTTACAAGACATGAGTTGCTAACCTCGGAGAGTTAGTATTCTTTCCCTGAATGGCACTAGCACTTCTTTTTCTTTTTCAGACTTCTGCTAGAGGCTCAGAGGACTCTTCATATGTGAGAGTTCAAAACACCACTATCATCTTATGTCCAGAAAATGAATCAACAGATCCTGGATATAAATGCTTGGATCTTCCCCTATTAAATCCTTTAAGATGACCTTGCAAGGTCCTCTCCAGTTGTTTTCAATCATAAACTCTTAGCTGGAAGGTACAATCGCATGCTGCGATTCCTTCAAAAAGCAGCTCTTCTCTGATCCTGTCAGCATCAAGATTTCCTTCAAAAAGAAGACAAACATACTTCACTTTCTTTATTGTCTGATAGAAAATATAAACTCCATCAAAAAGATCCTCAATAGACTGTAAAAAGAAAGAAGGGGTCCTTTCTAATACTGTTAAAAAATTGTATTTAAAAATATTTTTTTCCATCAAAGATTAATTAGGGCACTGATGCTACCAAGAGGCCAAACCACAAAAATAGTATTACTTCAAAAATTGAAAAAAATCCCAACAAACACTTTCTATATAATTAAAAAACAGAAGAATGATAAGATAGCACAGTAAATTTCAGTGTGCTTCTGGAAGAAATAGCCCAGCTCATGGAAACGGAGAAACCAGAAATGTTTTAATTCCTGAGCACAGGATCCAATAAACATACGATAATCATTAACAAATTACTAGTTATTTCCTTTTATTTATGAAGAAAGACTCTCAACTTCTACAGCAGGGCTCCACAGATACATTGTCATGTAGAAGTAGTTTTGTTTTAAATAGAACACTACCAAACTATGAATTATTTGTTTGGGGCTTTTACAATTACTATATATCTTTGTTATTAAAGTTGCATACAAAATTTGTTATACTCTGCAAATAACCTTGAAAGCTCCAAGTTAATTTGGTTTCTTTAGTAAACTAGAATTTAAATATATAGAAACATAAAACTTTGAAGAAAAAAACATTCAGACTTAAAAATATCTGAATTTAAATGCTCAACCATAGTGGTTTGACTTATGAGACAATCTCTAACAGCTGGAGATAAATCACAGCACAGCAATAAATTATAGTCTTAATTCATCTGATTATATAATTTTAGTCTTTTTGTCTCTTTTTAAATCAGTGCTAGAAGGAATGAAATTATTGCTGAGACCTCTCTTCCAGTTCTGAATGATGGTTCGCTCACATTCTTTGTGGAATTTCATATATACGGAATTTAGTACTTCAAATATAATTTTCTTTGTTTTATAACTTGGCTAAAAACATCTTCCGCATACTTATTACTGAAATATTAGAAAGTCACTGAACTGAGAGAGTAATATAAAAATATGTAAATGTTCTCAAAAAAACTATTTTCATGGAATTTTACTTTTTTTTTAGCTTATCAGATCTTATTATTGAATGAAACCTTTCTGAAAAGCTGTGATGTGAAAATCAGAAAGAGTAGCTCGGTTACTTGATTTTGATGAGACACTATCGTTTTTCTAAGATTGGATGGTTTTGAGTAATCAGATCCTCAGGTAACAAAATGAGTCAAGAGCTAAAGTCTGCAATGCACTGGCATGAGATTAAATCTCTGCAGACACAACTTAATTTTGACATTAGTGGGAAGCAGGTAAATGTAAAAGGATTGATAAGTGGACACAGGTCACATAAAAAAGCAGGCAGCTGAAACCTAGCTAGGAGTATCCTTCCTTTTACTCTTTTTGGGAAAGAACAGCAAGACTTTTCTGCATCCTGCCTTTCCCAGGAGGATGCACAAAGGAAATGCCATTGAAGGGCTCGGACAGAAACAAGTCCTGCCAAGAGGCAGGCACTCAACATAAGACTGCAGACTGGTGAGCTTGGCAGGTTGTCTTTCCCCCTGGACCTTCTCTTCTCACCAGGCTGTCTTTTTAAACCTTCTCTTGGGATTAAAAAAATCCTGGAGTTAAAATCTCCAGCCACTTGATTTTGCTCTACTGATGTCCTTTAGCTCTTCCAAAAAAAAAAAAAAAAATTAATTAGGTTTGACAGACACTTCTTGTAGAAGAGAATAGTGAGGAAGCAGCCAATTCCTGTGAAACATTTGCCGATTGTCCTCACAGTTTATATGCTAGCAGAAGCTGAAATAATTTGTGTAATAACCAGCTGGATCTCAATATTTTTCTCTCAAGCTGTTGGTTCGTTCAGTTTTCTCCCTCTCTTCAACGCAGTAGTTTTCCCACTGAACTTGCTGTCCCTTAAATTCCATCTGTGCTTTCAAACTATTATCCATCTGTGCAGCATGAACTTCAAATAAACCTTCGACCAAGTGCTGAGCAAGTGTACTCTGCTTTTGTTATACTCTGCAGCCTCTTTCATGAGCTGGTGAATAATCATTACACGAGACCACCATTAGTTCAAATCATACAACATGAGTCTACTTATTTCTCTGTTGTAAGAAAAGAGGAAATTAAAGCAATAAATACTGGTAATTTTTAATGTTAAAATAAGATTTCTTCCTAAATACTCTAAAGCATTTAAACTGGTACCTGTGTCTTTGCTGTAACTAGGCTGTCATTTCTGGAAATAAATAGCTATCGCTTTTCACTGTGCTGTCTCAGAGCCTGCTCTGCTTTGCACTGAGCACAGTTACCCCAGCCCCACCGATGGATGCAGCACAGCTGTACATCATGAAGTCATGGTGAACGTTTGCCCACAAAATATATGACTTGATGTGTCACAACATCTAGCTTCTCGTTACTGTGCATAATCAAGATCTGCATTTCTCAGCAATGCAATGCAAGGTGTTTTAAGAAAGCTTTTAAACAGTAAGCAATGCGGCAATCTCTCCACTCTACAGGTGTTTTCATTTTGATAACACAGTTTTCCTTTTCTAGTAGAAATGAAAAAAACTAGCAGAGATTGTACATTTGGCCCACATGTGTAGCAAGAACCTTTGCATTTAATATGTTCTAGATAAAGCCACAATGAATGATAGCACCACCTTTAGAGACACAGTCCAGTAGTCAGGTCACATGTCAGCCCAGGTTTTGCAGAAGGATAGACAAGGAAACTACAACAAAAAACATTCACTTGGATCACAGAACACGACAAACGTGTTTTGCAGGATTATACAGGATTTCATTTGTGTTGGTTCCTTAACAGGCCTATTCTTGAATAGCTGCAGGGATGATTCCTCAGCAAAATGAGATACAATATTTGCAAATTCAAAGCTATTAACAAAGCAAATGGGTTATTATACTAATTAAGAAACCACTAAGCATCCATGCATGACCTGTTCCTGATTTGTGCCATGAGACTCTACAAACTGAAAGCAAACAAGAAAATTCAGTGAGGAGGATGACCATGCGGAGTTAAATGAATCCATCATTCTTTATTAAATTAGCATTTTTATACTAAAGTGTTCTTAATAACATTTGGTTTAGTTAATACCAGATCTGAATTAAAGTTAATTATTTCAGCAAAGTAGAGCTCTGCAAATCCATAGCATGAATTCTGTAAAATTCTACATTTTAAAACTGTAATTTTATATTACTTTAATCTCTACCATTACAGTTTTCAGAATGGTATTAAAAAACTATTTATCATTGCTTGAATGCAAAATCCATCTTGATTCAAATATAGACCCATTCCTTTGGGATTTTTAATGACTAAAAAAAGGCATGATTATGTTTTAAAATCAGATATTCTGTAATACGTTTTTTCTTATATTTATCCTCTTTTTGGATTTGTAAAGCAAAGAAGATCTTGTAGTATTTATAATATTTCAAAATAAGACCAAAAAAATTGCTAAGGCTTAAGAGTGAATCCTTTGGGAGCAGAGTGGAGACTTTTGCTCAGTCATGCTGTAAAACAGAACTTTTTATTTTATACGAACAAAAACTATTTTCCTATACTTTGAATGCACCAGTTTCATATCCACTGTGGGCATCAGACCTTGAAATAACAGTTTGGGTTCTGAAGTTAAACTGACTACACACCTATTTTCTTCATTGCCAGTCTTATCTCTAGATGTCCCACAAAAACCAGATAATCTGTTAATCTGGCCAAATTGTAATCACAAAAAGAAAATTCTGCCCAATATGCTGGTGTATGGTTTTTTTCCTTCTTTTTCCTTTTTAGTGTGATCGCTGAAAGTCCAACTGAAAATGCAAATTCAAAATAGTACCATAAATACAGCATGATAGTCTCCCCCTGTGAGGCAGAAAAGCCTATCTGTGAAACATAACATGTCCTCCTTTCACTGCCATGATATTACAAGCTTGCTTGATTTACAGCAAGACACCATGCATACCCAGTTTCATTTGTACTTAGGCATCCGACAAGACTCCTAGATTTAGGTTAGAAGGTGAATTATTTTGTAACATCTGCCTGCTTGGCATAGTTGTATAAAAATAGTAAAAATAACACCACCCAGTCTACAACTACTAGAAGGTTTCAAATAACCTGCACCAGTCTGCACACATGCATACCCATCTGAAAAGACCAGGATGAACAAGTGTGGAAGGGGTAACAACTGTCTGGACAAGCTGGAATAAATTCATTCCCACCTGCAGAAAAATAAAGTAATCCTTTGGACCACAGTTGTCCTAACCCATGAAAAATGTATCCAGGTGCCAGTGACATAAGTAGATCTTAGGAAAAAAAAAATACACTTATTCACTTATTTCAGCTCCCATTTCCCTCATTGAGGAGCTCTTGAGTTAGGACATCTTGACCTCAGGCACCTGAGAACAACCAAACACTTTGGCTTTCAAGGCCGACAAAGTAACATTAGACTTCCAGTACCGCATCCCCAAGGCTTGGCTAATTTGATGAATACTTGATTTCCAGTTGCTGAGTATTAGTAAAGGCTTGTTCGAAGTTTTGAGATTTGCCTGGTGCCTCAGACTCTCAGGGTACTCCCGTCACAGCAGTCCCCAGTTCCTTAATAGTAACAACTGCAACACCTGGAAATAGAAGTTGACGTCTAGAAGGGCCATACACTGTATTCGGTGAGGACTATTTTTCATTCACTCCCCCACCATGTATACATCAGAAGATTTTAGCATGCAGACTACTTCCTTTACAGACTATTAAAGAGATGAAATATAGTTGCTTTGAACTAATTTTCATACATGGAGTATATGTATATGGGGAAGTATATTAGGGGAAGTATATTAAGAAGTTTCCAATATAAGTTTTCCATTAAAAATCTCAGAATTTTAGAATTAAGACTGAAATTAAATCTTTAATTTCTGTGACTTCCATATATTAATCCCTAATTATACTAAAGCTTCTGAGATGAACCTTCATTCAAAGAATAGGCAGTTTTATACATAAATGTAATAGAACTTTATTGGAGACTTGCAATCTAGAATCATAGAATATCCTGAGTTGGAAGGGACCCATAAGGATCATCGAGTCCATCTCCTGGATCCACACAGGACCAGTCCAATCAGAACAGATGACTGAGAGCGTTGTCCAGACACTTCTTGAACTAAGCCAAGCTCGGTGCTGTGACCACTTCCCTGAGGAACCTGTTCCAGCGCCCCACCACCCTCTCGGTGAAAAACCTTTTCCTGATCTCCAGCCTAAACCTCCCCTGTCACAGCTTCGTGCCGTTCCCTCGGGTTCTATCGCTGGTCACCAGAGGAAGGAGATCAGTGCCTGCCCCTTCGCTCCCCCTCGGGAGGAAGCTGTGGGCCTCCATGGGGTCTCCCCTCCGTCTCCTCCTCTCTAGGCTGAACAAACCAAGGGACTTCAGCCTCTCCTCACACATCTTCCCCTCTAGACCCTTCACCATCTTTGTTGCCCTTCTTTGGACACTCCAACAGTTTTATGTCCTTTTTATACTGTGGCGCCGCAAACCGCACACAGTACTCAAAGTGAGGCTGCACCAATCCAGTGTAGACTGGGACAGTCACTTCCGTAGACAGGCTGGCAATGCCGTGCTTGAGGCACCCTAGGATACAGTTGGCCTTCCTGGCAGCCTAGATACACTGTTGGCTCATGTTCAACTTGTTGTCAACCAAGACCCCCAAGTCACTTTCAGCATGGCTGATCTCCAGCATCTCATCCCCCAGTCTGTATGTACAGCCAGGGTTGTCCCTACCCAGGTGCAGAACCTGGCACTTGCTTTTGTTAAACTTCATGCAGTTGGTGATTGCCCAGTTCTCTCATCTGTCCAGGTCTCTCTGCAAGGCCTCTCCACCCTCAA
>VWZZ01005830.1:613-74473 GCA_013399095.1 Psophia crepitans | reverse complement strand
AAAAAAAAAAGTGACATCAACTGGCTTCCCTTGGTCAACTACATGGGTGACCTTGTCATAAAAGGAAACTAAGTCCGTCAAACAGGACCTTCCTCTCACGAACCCGGGTTGGCTGTGACCAATGACTGCATTGTCCTTCAGGTGTTTTTCGATAACTCCCAGCATAATTTTCTCCATAATTTTACCAGGCACTGAAGTGAGGCTGACAGGCCTGTAATTACCAGGGTCTTCTTTCTTGCCCTTCTTTAAAATTGAAACAACATTTGCCAATCTAGATTAAATCCATCTAGGAAACATTTTACCATCCAATATTCTTGCAAGTTATGTTTAGCCAGTGGCTATTTGAGTTCACACAATTCATGTAGTTTATATTTTTCAGATATAGTTCATACATTTCAGTTCATACATATCCATTGGGATTAGATCTGCTTGCTTTCCCCCCACAACTTTTCTTACGTCAATAATAGTTATCGTAAGTGTGAAACCAACAGGTGAGAGGTTGGCAAGCTCCCAATTAACTGGGAGCAGTTAAGAATAAGGGAGCAGAAGTACACGTATGGTCTACGAAAAGTGCCTTCAACACCAGGCACCAAAAATGGCTGGCTACACTGTAAAATGTCTATTATCTACTAGTTCAAAGCAAGTTTTACATAACAAACCTCATTCAAGAACTCAAAGAAGTATGCAGAGACTTCGCTTGAGGAGAGGTCTTTTGGGACATGTGAAAAATTGTTTCTTTAAACAAAGATGAAAAATTCGGTTTAAAAAGTAAATGTTTGAAAAATAATTGTACATCTTCCATTGAAAGCAGGAAGGCTCTTTGGGAACTCTCATGATGTCAAAACCTGGCTGTGAGGAAGGTTTATTAACAACAAAACAGCTTTGGCATTACTGGAACTCCAGGAGACGGCTCTACTGAGAATTGTAATAGCTTTCTCGGAATTTATAAATAAATAGATTAAAAAAGTCTACTGACATTATTACAACACTTACAATAACTTAAACCCTGCCATGTCAATGCAAATGTATGTAACCTTTCAACTAAAAAGAAACAAATGCTTCATAGGTGATATCTTTCAGCATATACTTTCTTTGAACTTGATGCAGTGGCCTGGCACAACCAGGAATTTTGTCACAGGCCAATGGAATTCAAATTTGCTGTACCTTATACTCTTTTGAAGTTACGAAGCATTTTGGGTTTGCATGGTAAGGTTTTGGTAGCGGGGGGCTACAGTGGTGGTCTCTACAAGAAGCTCCTAGAAGCTTCCCCTGTGTCTGAGAGAGCCAATGCCAGCCAGCTCGAAGACAGACCCACCACTGGCCAAGGCCAAGCCCATCAGCAACAGTTGTAGTGCCTTGAGGATAACAGTTAAGAAGGAAAAAAAAAAACCCACCAAAACAAAAAATAAAAAATACCACCAAAAAAACCCACAAAAAAAAAGTGGGAGCTTTTTGCAGCCAGAGGGAGGAGTGAGAAGATGTAAGAAACTCTGCAGACACCAAGGTCAGCAAAGAATGAGGGGGAGGAGATGCTCCAGGTGCCAGAGCACAGATTCCCCTGCAGCCTGTGAAGAAGACCATGGTGAGGCAGGCTGTCTCCCTGCAGCCCATGGAGGAGGGATAATGGGGAGTAGAGATTCCACCTGCAGCTCGTGGAGGACCTCACGCTAGAGCAGGTGGAGACACTTGAAGTAGGCTGTGACCTCGTGGGAAGTCCACGCTGGAGCAGGCTCCTGGCAAGACCTGTGAATCCACGAGTTTTCAACTACTACATTTAAGCTCTCTGTTGTCAATGCCAAATGTTTTAATGTCAAAATACGCTGTTTTGACGACAAAGTAAACTTGCCATAAGAAGTTTAAATAAAGTGGAATAAATACAAATGAGAAAGACTAACAGGGAACTCTGAGTATTGACATGGTCCATTTGGGAGTTGCTAACAATGCTGATAAAAATAATATTAAAATTCTAAAAAGCATAATGATGAATTATTTTGGAAAACTGTAGAAAAAAAAGAAACTTAAAAGGTGATCCCTTTCTCTGTAGCAATGCTAGTACAATCATCTTGTTAATCCGCCACTCTAGCAGTATAAAATCTAGTGAGTGATATGTGACTGATATGTAAAGTATTATGCAAATGGTATGCAAATCACAATGACTGATAGCAGGTCAAAGCAACATGCCATTAATATTCTACTAGTGGTACTAGGATTACTGTAAAGTACTGTCTGCACACCACCAAGACAATGACATTCTCCACACATACACTAACCCACATCACATTTTTTCTAAATCTTCTTTATTTCAGACACAGTCAGAAAAAAGCTAGTCACTACTTCGGCATTTTAGCTTTCACCAGGACGTACAGAATATTTCCAGCTGATAAGCACTAACCCTTCTAGCATACAAGAGTTTCCAAATGCCACCCTCACACATTACCCAAGGGATGTACATTTTAATCTCCCTCTTAACATGTCTGTGTCCCAGTGAGCCAGAATTTTACAGCAGGCTGATTAAGCAGAAGTAGAACTTTTTCTTTCATTTTCCCTTTCAAAACACATTACCTGTACTAAAATTAAGATATCATTACACATAGCAATGCACAGTCAGTTCTGAAGACTGATACAAGAACCAGGTATTTATCAAGGGAGTGTGGCAAAGTCCACGTTCTCCAAGCAGAGCCACCACCCTGCTCTTTAACAACCACTGCACACTGCCTTGGGAGCACATTTACACAGAATAAAACTGACATTTTGAACGGAACACTCACCTTAAGCCAGCAAACTAGCATGACATGACAAAACTGGCACAGGAAAAAATAAAAATGATAGGTAACACTAGAAGGCTACTCATAAGTGACCACCAAGTCGAGAAGGTGATTGTCCCCCTCTACTCTGCTCTCATGAGACCCCATCTGGAGTACCGCATTCTACTTTGGGGTCCCCAGTACAAGACATGGATCTGTTGGTACAGGTCCAGAGAAGTGCCACAAAGCTGATGAGAGGGCTGGAGCACCTCTGCTATGAGGACAGGCTGAGGCAGTTGGGCTTGTTCAGCCTGGAGAACAGAAGGCTCCAAGGAGATCTTGCAGGAGCCTTCCAGTACCTAATGGGTGCCTACAAGAAAGCCGGAGGGACTGTTTAAAAGGGCATGCACTGACAGGCCAAAGGGTAATCGATTTAAACTACAAGAGGGGAGATTTAGATTAGGTATAAGGAAAAAATTCTTGACTGTGAGGATGGTGAGCCACTGGAACAGGTTGCCCAGAGAAGTTGTGGAGAACCCATCCCTGGAAGTGTTCAAGGCTGGATGGCGCTTTGGGCAACCTGGTGTAGTGGAGGGTGTCCCTGCCCATGGCAGGGGGGTTGGAACTAGATGATCTTTAAGGTCTCTTTCAACCCAAACTGTTCTATGATTCTAAGTTTGGAGGAATCTCAAGCACTTATCCTGGATTACACAAAGTGACTGTGGACTGACACCAAGCTAGCACCACTGTTCACTGAGCAAAGATCTCCAGATCCCAATGCTATAAACCAGAGCCCTTTTGACAAGCTACATTTCTGTTCTTATTGATCCCATTTCTTGTAAGGATCATCCATTTTTGTCCCAGAGATGAGGGTAAAAGGAGAAATCATGCCTTGCTTCTTTCATTCACAACCTTAGTCATAAAATGAACCAGCAAGCATAATCTCTTCCTTCTGATGAATCTCTTTAAGATCCTAATAGTTATTTTTAAGTGTTTGCATAGGTGAAATACCATAGCATTTGGTGTCAGAATCATGTATTTTAAGCGGATCCTGTTGGGGAGGATCTAATATTTTGAAAAGTGTTCAAGGTTTCACATTTTCTGAGAAGAAAATTCTTGATACAGAACAGAAGCCACCTTTGAAATCCCAGTATATTGTGGCAAAGACACCTCTTTACACGATGGCTACTTTTTTGTTTAAGAGAAATCCATGTTCCAGTTAAAAGTTCTGTATGTTGTTTACTGGTAATGCATTAACCTGGGAAAACTATTATTTTCCCCTTGGTTTAATTTTTTTTTTTTTTTTAAATCTACGGGTTACTATTGCAAGTTTTCTCCTCAAGATATGCCAAGAGAATTGATGCGCTATCAGTTGCTACTCAAAGATCACACCAGCTACAAACAAGCTAACTGATTCCCTAAGTGCAGGTTATCTCTATTTTACGACAAGTCCTGTAATGGTGTAGCGAATCAGTTCTCTGAGTGTCGGTTATGTCTACTCTACCACAACTCCAGTAGTGTTGGAACCTGATTCACAACTTAACAGTGTCCTGATTTTGGCTAGGATAGAGTTAATTTTCTTCACAGTAGCTGGTATAGTGNATATATATATATATATATATATATGTTTTGTTATTACTATTTCCTTTTCTGTCCTATTAAACTGTCTTTATCTCAGCCCACAAGTATTACCCTTTTTTCTATGATTGCCTCCCTCATCCCACTGGGGCAGGGCAGGGGGATGGGGAGTGAGTGAACAGCTCTGTGGTTGTTGTAGCTAACTGCCGGGTTAAACCCCAACACAAAGCTGTACAGCTACTACTAGGACTTCTGCACATACACTTACTAAACATTATATTCTGTGGTCATCGTCTAACATCAATATTGTCTTCAGGAAACCAAGACTGATTAGAAGGATGCTAATATGCACAACCCTTAAGCTTATATGTTGAACGTCTGCACAACAGTTAAACATGTATGTAAGTGCTAAGTGTTGTTACTCACATATGGTTTCTCTGTCTGAACTGAAGAAGCCAGGTAACAAAACTTACTGGTCTGTCAGCAAAACGAGCTACCCATAGCTACGTCCTCACTGCTTCTGTCCTCTGTCTGTCCAGATGTGCATACTAACTCCATCATAGTTTTTTTCCCCAACTAGTTTTATAAAGAAAGAAGATGAAAATGACTGCATATGTACTCTGGGAGAGCAGTGGGTGTCATTTACCTCAACTTTAGGAGGGCTTTCAATGCTGTCTCCCACGGTACTCCTGTATAACAGTAAGGACATAACACTCTGGAGGAGTGGGCAGTAAGGTCAGTGAAAAACTGCTGAGATGATGGGCTCTGAGGTACTGGTTAATAGATCATACCCTGCCTGGAGGTCAGTAAAAAGTGGAGTCACAGGCATCTATTTTGGGACCTGTCCTGCTTAACATCTTTATTAGTGACTTGGAGGAGGTAATGGAGTGCACACTCTCCAAGTCTGCAGATGACACCAAGCTGCAGGGGCCAACTGATATGCTGGAGGGTAGGCCTGCCATTCAGAGACCCAGGCAGGTGGGAGAAATGGGATGACAGGAGTTTCAAAGACCTTCATGAATTTCAATGAGGAGAAATGCAAAGCACTGCCCCTGGGAAGGAAGAACCCTTGCAGCAGCCCAGGCTGGGGTGAGACTGGCTGACCTCCTAAGGTCTACTTCAACCTGAATTATCTGTGACCCTATGATCCTAAGAGTCATAAGTTTCCTTTAAATAGGTACCATATAATACAGTCATATCTGAAGGTGAAATAATAATGGAAGAGTTGCAATG
Source organism: Psophia crepitans (assembly GCA_013399095.1). Lineage (NCBI taxonomy): Eukaryota > Metazoa > Chordata > Aves > Gruiformes > Psophiidae > Psophia > Psophia crepitans. Next base: position 68,918 of record VWZZ01005830.1, on the reverse strand, counting down.
TTCTAATTAAGTGTAGTGCTGCACCAAACAATCTGTTCCTCTCTCTCTGTCACACATACCTGCTCACAGTTTTCCCACACTCTCCATCTTTGCAGTGAAAGTATCGTATCAAGGACACTACCCCCTTATAATTTTGAGCAGCCTTCTTGAGGAGAAGAGGGTGTTGGTTGATAAGCTCAAAATGACCCAGCAGCGTACGCTTGCAGCCCAGAAAGCCAACTGTATCCTGGGCTGCATCAAAAGAATCGTGACCAGCAGGCCGAGGTAGGTGACTCTCCCCCTCTACTCCACTCTTGTGAGACCCCACCTGGAGTACTGCGTCCGGCTCTGGGGTCCCCAGTACAGGCAAGACATGGAGCTGCTGGAGCAAGTCCAGAGGAGGGCCACAAAGCTAATCAGAGGGCTGGAGCACCTCTCCTGCAAGGACAGGCTGAGGGAGTTGGGCTTGTTCAGCCTGGAGAACAGAAGGCTCTAGGGAGATCTTACAGGAGCCTTCCAGTACCCAATGGGTGCATACAAGAAAGCTGAAGAGGGTCTGTTTGCAAGGTCATGGAGTGGTAGGACAATGGTTAATGGCTTTAAAATGAAAGAGGGGAGATTTAGATGAGATATTAGGAAGAAATTCTTGACTGTGAGGGTGGTGAGGCACTGGAACAGGTTGCTCAGAGAAGCTGTGGATGCCCCCTACCTGGAAATGCTCAAGGCCAGGCTGGATGCGGCTTTAGGCAACCTGGTCTAGTGCAGGGTGTCCCTTCTCATGGCAGGGGGGTTGGAACTAGATGATCTTTAAGGTCCCTTTCCACCCAAACCATTCTATGATTCTATGAAATCCAGATCTTTCAAAGAACTCCCCCTTCTTCTATCTGAAAATTGCTCAGTAGCTCTTCATCAAGAAATTTTGCCAGTTCCACCCACCTGGATTATCAGCTTGTGAAATGCCCTTTTCCTTCAGATAACAAAGTGCTCACTATTCGTGTGTTTTCAGAAGTACTGGACATCTGATGTTTGTTTGCATGCTTGAAAGGAAACAGTTCTGTATTTATATCTCACTACTTTTTTTGTCAAAAGCAAGAATATTTGCATCCCTGTGAACAAGAAACACAGATACTGAAATAATTTGAGTCACATATTATGAATCCTTCCCTGTAACTTATAGCACTGTGGTCTGAATGAGTTAAATCATTTCAATATCCTTTGTATTGGGCAAAAACACTTCAGACAGAAAGAAAAGAGTTGGGTAGTTGGGCGAACAGCTTCAAACTTAGACACATCTGCTTCAGTTCTCTAAACTACTGTAAGTTTCCCACTGGACCTTACAGAACTCAGTCAATCTTCTTACATGAAGACTGTATCCATAAAACTGAAAGCTATAGGAAGATACACAATTGTCTCACAGTATAAGGTAAAATTTGTAAACACTCAGATACCATGTTAACAAAGGTTGGCCATATAAGTACCATTAGAACATAATCTTCCAATTAAGACAGGAATGTGATGCATTGTGAGGTTGACATGTAAACACTGAGAAATCAGGAAAAGAAGATCAAACTAGTTTATAGTGGCAAATTGAGTCTGCTGCAAAGCAAATCTCCAAGAGGTGAAAATATTTTATGTGCTTGTTTTTAACATTAGAAATATCAGGACCTGAGCTCCCTGTAGTATTTGTGTTTGTTCTGAGAGGTTTGCTGAAGCACCGTTTACTTAATTCCCTCTTTACCGTGACCCCCAGTCAAGTGATGGGAAGACTTTTTAGGAGATTGTTTACGAAAAATAATTGCTCATTATGATAAAACACATTGCTATTGCCTTTCTTAGTAGCTGAGAAGGCAGGAAGCAATATATCTTTAAAGAATCCACATGAACAAGGACATCACATAGAGCAAAATACCTCGTTTAGAACTTGTCTATGCATGACACCATAAAAAATTTCTCACTGTTTTCATCAGCCAGATTCTAATAATGTTAAGCAACATTTAGAGGTGTAAAACAGTCAGATGGTACCAAAATAATGAGTATGTAATGGAAATGGCATCTCCATGCATTGAATTCTGGAGACTTGTAGTAAATTTTTTGGGACCGAGTGCTGCTACTACTTCAAAGAGACTGTGATTCAAGTATCATATTTATGCTTGCGGTACTATTCCTACACACTCCTGACAGGTGCCTGCTTGTAAGCAGAACCAAACCAGTGCTATTCCTTCAAGAGCACTTTCTTAACACATCACATTATTATTTCCAGGGCAGTTATTTCCAGTTTGAAGTTGGAGGTGCTGGAGGGTGATTGCCTTGGCTGCTACACTGTGAGGTCTTGTGTGTCACCATCTTTCAAGGTGGCTTCTCACAAGTTCCATAGAGAATATTCGATTGACTAAGGCAATCAGTCCATCCCCACATCTTACCTTTACTTTTCCAGAGGTGTTCCCAGAAGATTAGAAAGTCATTCAACTGAAGTTCTCCGTCTAGGAATCTCAGCCATAAATATAAGCTCAAGGCAAAGACTGCAACCATTTCCCAGCTATTTTAATAACAAGTATTTGTTTTTTCATAAAAGTATTTTCAAGTATCTGGCCTAGTGTTTTTAGTAAAGAAGAGTTCATTATTTGAACATTTCACTGTGTCTATGAAAGCGAACACAAACATCCATTAACCATTAAGTTCCAGAAGCAATGTGATTGGAATGGTGGTTTACTTAATTCCCTCTTTACCGTGACTCCCAGCCAATTGATGGGAAGACTTTTGAGGAGATTGTTTACAGAAAACAATTGCTCATTGTGATACAACACATTGTTATTGCCTTTCTTAGTAGCTGAGAAGGCAGGAAGCACCATCTTTCCCTCCAAAGACTACTGGGAAGGTTTCTCACAGGCTCTGGCCGCTGTAGTGCTAGATGACCTCAGTGAGCAGCAGACAGATTTTAGCACCTCTGTTCCTCTCTCATGAAGTGCAGAAGACTTAGACTCAACTTTTCCAAGGCAGAGTGCTTTCTCATGTTCCTACAACACACAGTACACCACCTGTGCAGAACTGCATCTATAAGATGGAAACTTACTTGTGCCTCAAGTGTGCATAATATATAGTAAGATGGCCATTGCTGCCGCTGGAGCTGTCACTCTACAGACAACGGCTGATTCTTTAGCGGGACACAGAAAAAGTTTGTTATACTCTATGCTTCTGTAACAAATATTACACAATCATGTAAATAAAGTATCAATTTTGTAAGTCCTGTTTCCTGAATCCTACTCCCCTCTTCTAAAAATCCCTTCTACTAATTTATTTTCATTTCTTACCAAGAGTGAATAAGGAATCAGAAAAAAAATCCAAACAGATTACCAGTATCAATATAGCTTCAGCCACGGGCCCTTGCACTACAAGATGTTTATCAAAAATCATTCATCACGTTCAGCTGGGGAGAAATGCTAAAACCAAAGGGATAAATTTTTTTCTCCTGAGGGCTTATAACTGGAGGTTTTAACAGTCACCTTTGCATCCCTGAAAAATCATTTTATTTTATAGAGCAATCCACACAGAAATTTCATGCATCGTCAACAAATTCTCATCACTGTTTCCCTGCACTCTTTGAACTGTCTCCTTTCAGCTACTGAAATATTAAAACTGCATTTTCCTCTGTTGTGTCAAAAAGCTATGCAGCTTAACAGGACAGTCTTCTAGAGTTCCCAAATGCTCCATTCTCTCCAGTGAAACTGATAGTGGGAATCAAATGCATGAGTTTATGGAAAATAACAGTTAAAATATAAGAAAGATAGGCTTGCAGTGGCACGGACAAGTAAGTCAGGAATTATCATACTTGTTTTTTCATAATAAATGTTAAATAATAAATGGTAATTAAGATGTATCAGATTAAATAAGACAAAGTTAAAACCAAATACAAATAGCAGAGTTTGGGCAGAGCACACAGTTATGAAAATCGTTGTCACAGGATATGTAGATATAAAGTTTATATGGGTTCAGTTAGATGAACTCATGGAAGAAAACTAGCACAGTCTATTTAATACAGAGATGCAACCTCTGATTCAGAAAGTCCCTAAACGCAGACTGCTGCAAAGGTATATCAGCAGGCAGGACCACTGAAAGCCTGTCCTGTTCTCTGCTGTTCCGCAGGTCTCCATCCACTGAGGAAGCCCAGGTTGGATCGACTCAGTACAGCTGTTCTCATATTCGCTATACACAGCAAGACTCGTGGATGAATTTAAAATTACCACTCAAATCCAGTAGTTCAGTAAAAGGCACTAAGAGTAGAACTGTGACAGTCAGACATGACATCATATGTGTTTGAATTGTTTGAACTTAGCTTTTATTACCAGGTCTTACTAACTTGTTTACTGGTCTGACATTCATCATTCTTCTGTTGAGCATAATGCTGTAATTAATAACAGAATCGTCCCACATCCTTTCCTCTTATAAGGAAGGAAAATGTTAATCCTATTTTACAGCTGAGGAGTCAAAGAACAGGGAAATTAGGCATTCCTCTTGAGATGAATCAATTCACAGGAAGGATGCTGCACTGTGGAGCTTGCCTGATGATCCAGTCGCCCCCCTCATGTCCTGTTTTCCAGCATTAAGGACTGTACAATAAATTTATTTCTTTGGTGGATTTGGGCTTGATTCCTGAGTCCCAGTCAAGTGCTTTAGCCAAAGAAGATCTTATGCTCTCAACTCCAAAAGAGACTACTTCATCACAAAAATCAACTTACTGTCATTTCATTCAGCATTTCTTCCCCTCATCCTTCTGACACTCTGCAGCTGCCTCATGGTATAATTTTACCACAGCAAGGACCTTGTTGTATAAAATGTCTATCATCACACTTTTGACTGCTGTGAAGTAAATAACAACAACTTAAAAATCGTAAGAACTTATTGCAATCTCTTGAACATTCACTGAGCTGTGCAGTGGCAGATGATTACCTGGGCTACAGAAACAGATTATTTCTCTTTCTGTCTCTCACACAGACACAGGCGCATTGTCTTAATATAAGATATACTTGACCAAAGATTGGAGTGTACTGAAGGAAATGCTGAGGAACAGTAAATTACTAAAAATTAGTCGGAACTGATTACTATTCTATACAAGGTAGTTCAGTATAAGCTGACTACCAGCCATGAGAAATTGCACCTCTAAAAAATGTAACTGTTCTTATATCCCCCGCTTAGCTGTCAACTCCACTGACAAAGTCAGAAATTCCCCCATGCGAGTCCCACACGGACACAGAAAGCTGATGCAAATGGAGGATACAAGCAAAGTTAGCCATGAAGCTCAGATTTGCAAAGGAGTGGTGCATGAGTTCCTTAGAAAATAAAGGCACAAATAAATAAAGCAATCCTGAAATTTTCTACTACTATGCATGTTCCTTATTGTTTTGTACTTTCAGCGTATTCTTTCAAATCATATTTTATCCACTGGATAACAGTTACTTGTTTCACTGAGTCAAACTGTTGTATGTATTTGGAAGATAATAATTTTAATGGACTCCTCCCACCAAATATTTTTAACCGCTTTTATTTTTCATAGCCAATCTTATCATTAGACCTCTACATTTTAATGACATATTTAATGACATTTTAAGGATTATACACCAGTTTTATTTGTGATCCCAAAAATATTTGTAACAAAATAAAGCCTATGGATGCTGCTGGTCCGAGGGAAGCAAATGAAAAGCTTTGGAGCGCTTTCTACAGGAACAACTTCAGAGCCCCAAGTGGGCTTGATCCAAAGTCATATTAAGTTTGTGGTGAGACTGTTGTCTTTGGGATGTGTCCTCCATTCAGGGAGCAGTATGTTATATTGACCTGTGTAAAACTCATTTCTCTTGACTGCTTTCATTCTTTTTTAAGATATTTATAGAAACATCATCATGAATTACTGTACATTTGCTAATAATGGGCCAACTAACTCAGAAGCTTGACATTCCTTTGACCTCCCAATCTTTTCCATGTCACAGGTTTGATAGCTGTCATAGGACTAATCAATGGGTTACTGAACAGTCAGAAGCCTTGATCTACAAGTCACTTTTTATTAGTATTTATTTTACAAAAGAGAGTGCTATCGAATCCAAGATAACTGATAACAGAATTAACCCCTGTATTTTCCAGAACTGCTCTATTCAAAATAAAGAAACTGAGACACAAATATTCATGAATGTCTTTTCAAGAAAGAAAACGGAACAGGATATTCTGATGGTGTATCTAATCAACATCCCAAATTACTTTTTCTCCAAAAACACTCCCAGAGATACTCATGCCTAAAACTTCTAAAATAAACTTTAAAAATGGATAAATGTGAACCGAATGATGTTCAACAAGTCCAAGTGCAGGGTGCTGCACCTGGGTCGGGGCAATCCCAGACATGAGTACAGACTGGGAGAAGAACACATTGAGAGCAGCCCTGAGGAGAGACACTTGGGGGTTCTGGTGGACGAAAGGCTCAACATGAGCAAGCAGTGTGTGCTGGCAGCCCAGGGCTGTGTCCTGGGCTGCATCAGAAGAGATGTGACCAGCGGGGCAAGGGAGGGGATTGTCCCCCTCTACTCTGCCCTCATGAGACCCCACCTGGAGTACTGCATCCAGTTCTGCAGCCCCCAGCACAAGACAGATGTGGACCTGTTAGAGCGTGTCCAGAGGAGGGCCACGAAGATGATCAGATGGCTGGTGCACTTCTCTTATGAAGAAAGGCTGAGAGAGCTGGGGATATTCAGCCTAGAGAAGAGAAGGCTCTGGTGTGACCTCACTGTGCCCTTTCAATACTTGCAGGGGTCTTATAAAAAGGATGGAGAGGGACTCTTTACTCGAGTAGAAAATGATAGGACATGGGGCAATGGTTTTAAACTAAAAGAGAATAGATTTAGATTAGACATTAAGAAGAAATTCTTGACTGTGAGGGTGGTGAGGCACTGGAAAAGGTTGCCCAGAGGAGCTGTGGCTGCCCCATCCCCGGCAGTGTTCAAGGCCAGGTTGGATGGGGCTTTGGGCAACTTGGTCTAGTGGAGGGGGTCCCTGCCAGCCCATGGCAGGGAGGTTGGAACCAGATGATCTTTAAGGTCTCTTCCAAGCCAAGCCATTTCATGTTTCTATAATTCTATGATTCTATGATAAAGACAGGTCTGACAGTACCGGGATCATCTTAGAAAAGGCATCCTAGGAAAGAGCCATGTTATCCAGGGCACACCCTGTAGTACTGGGACTTTAACTGTAAGAAAATTTTATATTCATTTTCATTTAATAGCTCATAATCATCTCCCTATTCACATGACAATGCCTTTTTCTTTTTTTTAAAGTATGAAAAAAATTAAAACTCCATTAAAAATTCCAAGCTTCATAACTCCATTGCGTCATCTACAGTGACCAACGATGGTCATAGCCCTCAGGCTGCCAGGGTTCAGCTATAGATCCTGGTGTATAACAAATGGCAAAAATGATGGATGCAAAAAAAGTATTATTTCAAGGACATTAAGATCCAAATGATTGATTGGCATATTAGAAAACACTACAAAGTTTTCAAACACTTTAACAGCTTTTATTTCATACTTTCATAGCAATGAAGTGAAAATTTTGTTATTTATAAGTAACTTTGAAGATATTTCAAAGCTGTATTTACTTGACATAGGAATATTTGGTGAGCATCAGAGAAACATGGCAATTTTAACTATATTCACTGTAAAATAAGGTGCCTTTATATCAGTTAAAATAGAATATTGCAAAAAAACCAGAATAGTACAAGAACAGCCCTGTTAGTCAAATACAAAACTAAATGAATAATAAAACCATGCAGGCACAGAAACAGGGACTGGTCCTCTCCTGTTGTATCCTTAATATACCTGCAAAAGCAACTAGACCCCCTGCACACCCTGAAATTCAACACCTTCAAGTGAACTGGAAAACATGAGATCCCTGTGCTGAAGAATGCCGTTCCAACTCTGCTGCACTGGAATGGGGGGAGGATCCAGTTTTCTGCTTCTGTCAGTCCTTTAGATGTGACTTACTTTCTCACAAGGATTAAAAGGTATGATTTTAGAATAAAACGTGGTCTCATGTATTAGAACTAATAGCTGAATATTGTCAGTCTCATGTAACATATGCCGAAAGAGACGCTGTTTAAGAAGCCTGCTGCTGCACGCTATACCTTTCTAAATGCCTGAATATATTCTAAATTAATCTCAACATTGAGTGAAACACAACAGACTCCTATCACGTCTACAGAAGCACCGATGACTACACAAAAATTATTCTATATTTAGAAGATGGAAGAACAACCTCTTAGTGAGACAGAGAACTGTGGAAACTCAGGCCACCCTTGCTCCCTCAGCTTAGAGATCCAGCTCTCCCAAACCGGGGTCTCCATAAAAAGGGGCAGCTGCACATTACCTACTACACTAACTCTTTTCCCCATGGAGAAACATCACTTTTATCAGTACAAAACTGGTTTCTCAGCACCACTGATGCTGCGTAAGCTGAAGAGGAATTTTACTTCAGTTATGCAGCTGCAAGCATACCTCTTTTGTCATTATAACTCCCTACCTTTTTTTTCCCGATATTCAGAGCGGTGAGATTCAGCACATCAGAGCAAAGTCCCATCTCCTTAATTCAATGCTATAAACTGCAGCATAGAAAAAGTGCTACCAAGACTAAACAGTAAAAAGTTGGACACGCTAAAGAAAAGTTAATGGCCAGAATCCTCTGCTCTTGTTTCAGCTGCTGCCTCGTTCATCTGGGTGAGAAGTGACAATGACATGTACCGATACACCGCTACTGTCAGGCTTCTGTCACTGGAAACACACGTTGCTGTCTAATGAAATGAAGCAGAGATTAAGAAGCTTTGCAAGTTAGCCAGTAGCAAGGAATATGATCTCAAAGAAGAGTTTATTTGAACAGACCTACAATCTGCCTCTTTAAGGAGACAAGTTTCAACTAGTTCCACAACGATCACCCTGTAAAATTTCCATTCCAAGCAAAAGAAATTATGAACAACGCCAATACAACCAACTTTTTTCACCTGCTATTCTACAAAGTGTAAAAGCAACTTAAACCACCGTACCAGCACACGACATGACTGCTGAAAGGCAGTTTGGTATATATCTATACAGCAATTTATTATCACTTTGAATGAATCATACTCTTAGTATCTAAACCTTTCATGGGTAGGGGGAAACTTCTTCACATAGCATTACCACGGTACTTGAGCTCAAAAGCTCCCTTTTCTTAGAATACAGGAAGAATATTAAGAAATATTTTGTAATAAATAGAGCAATGTCAGACATCTTGTATAAGATAAACTTCTTCCAGAATTTTCACAGAACATGAACAGATTTCAGCAACATAAATGTTTCTAAATACAACAGGTTTACTGAGAACTTGGAGGATGTTGCTTTCCAGGTTTATAATGTAAAGCAAAATAACTTTATAATGCAGAAACTCTTTGAACTTTTAATCCTGCCCTTTTAAACAGTTGTTGAAATTAAAAGAGTTTTTTTCAAGAGGTTGGGACATGGAAACCTGTTCATATGATAAAGACAGGTCTGACAGTACCTATTAAAGTAGAAAACAATTAAACGGACAATTAAAAGGTACTAATTTCCCCAAATAGATAATGACCAAGGTGGATCTAAGATCAATAATTTATATTATTAATCTGTGATAATACATCTTGACATTCACCAAAACATGATGTCCTCACCCCAAATCCCACAGCTCATATATAGGTCAAGCTTTACATTGACTTGCTGAAAAAAAGGAGGTTTCTTTAGTGAAGAGATGACTTCTTGCAAACATCAGAATCAAACTCTGGAAAAAGCACACAGGACTCAACTATATATAAATTAATATTTCTGCTCTAAAGAACTGACAGACAAAAAAATATAAATGCAGGCAAGCACCGAACCACCAACCACCCAGTCAAAGGGTCCCCCTAAGGAGCCTTTTTACTTTCCGAATTAAGTTTTAAATATCTGATAAAAGAGAAAAAAAATCCTTCTATTGTGCTTGGAGGATTATCTGAACTAAAATATTTTGTCTTCCTCGCTGTGGTGGCTGAGGGTTTGCCTCTCTGCTTCCAGATTGTCACAGGATGAACGGCAGCAGGGGCGGCTTCTGCCCTGCAGCCAGACTCAGCTAACCCAGCCCCACACCCCCATGGCATTTGGCAGGGGAACGCATCCAGGCTCCAACCTCCCTGCCACTGATAAGGTGCTTAGATACACCCATGCAGATGAAAATACCCATATACTCTGCTTCCCTTACATTAGTTACCCCTGGAAAGAGAATATATCCCATCTATCAGCCTAACTGAGACTTTTACAGTGCTTTACAACATAGAACATGTTTATTTTAACAAGACATTTTAACCTCTTAATTACAAGGCTGGAAACCAGGTTACAATAAGGAAAGATTCTAGAGTCCCTTGCTACTTTAGCATGATATGTGGGAAATCCTTTAACTTGTTTCTGGGAATAAAGTTGAAGGAGAAATCTGTCCTCATCTTTTGAGTGCGGCTCTGAGCCTGTGCTCTTTCTCCTTCTCAGAGGCATACCCCGTCCCTAAACTGCACTTCCTTCTCCGTTTCAGTTTAAATAACATATTTCTTTTCAACAGGTGAGAGACTTGATAAACATCTACCATTTTCTGTTGGTTCCTCACCTCAAGCTATCTGAGGTAGGTAAAGAAGATACTAGATAAAAATTATTCAGCAAAAACCAGGTCTCAGCTCCTAAGTTTTGGAGCCTGTCGGCCTGTATGTTCTCATCGTTCAAGAATATGACATAATACATTTCAAATAGCAAGAGCACGCATTGGAAGATGCGTTCTTCAGGCATGCAGATTGAAGTGAAATGCTATACAGCCCAGGCTAAAATCTAAATTGTCAGAATTATGTTTGATCCAGTCGATCCACAGGAGTGGATTTTTTGAGCTTTTCCAAAGTCTGAGTGTGGCTGTAGACCTTTATTTTATTCAGTGACAAAAGAATAGGTACACAAGAATCTGTTAAAATGGACAGCTTTCATGCAGTCATTATTACATAAAGCATAAGCCGCTTTTCCTTTGAAACTGACCTCTTAAAAATTACTTTTTAGAGGTTCAGGCTTCCTCTTGGAGGGAAAATACTCCACTAACATAAGGTTGCTAATTAGACAGTGCTGACTGGCATAAAACAGGTTAGCACTATTACCCATGTTCCTAAAACCACTCTGATTATTTTGCTTAGGATAGCTAAAAAACCCAGGATTTTCTCACCTATGTAACAGTGAAAAAGAGAGAGGCTCAGAACAAGAAAGAGAATTACTTCTCCTTTTCTGGTCAAAATTTAAAATAGCTGGAGAAAAACTGTGAAAATAGCACTTTTCATGTCTTCTATGAAATTTTAATATTCAAAACCATCATTGAATCTGGACTGCCATTTGGTGAATTTCAATATCTGTGATTAATTAGCTTTCAGGAAGACTCATCCAAGTCCATAATTATACACTCACAAATTAAAAACAGGAATAGAAAAAGCTGCAATTCAGATGTTCAAGTAAATACAAAGCATTTTCACGTTGATTGAAAAACAACACAAATTCAGCTTAGAGAATATCAATAGGTAATTTACTCTCTTGATGATGTACAAATTTTAATAGACTTCATCAGGACAGCTCAGTAAACTGGATGATCTACAGGAAAGACCAGAACAGCAAAATGATTATTCACATGATAGGCTCATACTAGTAATGCTCTAAGATCTCCCAAACACATGTAATAATTAATATGAAATTTTTCTACTTAACAAATCACGATTTTTTTTAATTTAATAATCAATGTAATACATTCAAATAATCTCATTTTGAAGAGAATCCTCATGGCAGCATAATGTGTCAGTTGCAATTTCCTAACAGCATGGGCTGAAAGTCCCTAAAAGAGTGAATTACAGTAATCAGCCCTTGAGATGACAAAAGCATTAATCAGCATCTCTGTATCTTTACTGCTGATCAAGGTCTCAGCTTGGCAATGATACAAAGACTGTAAAAAAGAGCCTTTGTAACAGATGCAAATACTTACCAAATGGTAAATCTAAGAGCAACATGACACGTTGTGACCAGACGTATCAAATGATGCTAAAAGCATTACGAAAGGTAATGGTAAAAGGGAGACTGGAAAATAAAGAATTATTTAAAATATTCTGCATCATAATTTGTGCTCCGTGAAGCATACCATTAGGACTGGTATTTTTCCAAATAGATTAAACTTCAATAAATGAGAACGTAATTAAGAATAAATGGAATAACTTCTAAATGACTTAAACACTTGGTCACCAAAAATGGCTTATTGTTGTTGGCAGACTTCACCATTCTTCTAATTAAAGTCAACCATTTAAAACACTTTCTTCCTATTAATCTGACACATTTGACAAAGGAACTATAAAATTTAACACCCTCTAATGAACCTATTTCCACCTTGTACTTCTTCTCAGTAAATGGTGACATTCTGTCCCCAGGCAAAACAAACAGCCCCATGGATTTCTCAGGGGCTGAAGCCACGAGCAGTGTTTGACAGCTGAAAATGCAGATAAACTGCTAGCTGCCTTTCAGTGACTTCTCTGAGAGTAGAGATTATCTTTGCTGAAGCATTAAGAACATTGTATATTTTCTTGGAAAGGGTCCTTCGCAACCAAAATCAGCAACACATATGAAAATGGGGCCTGACCAGTGGTCACTATCAATCACCATAAATAATTCAGGATACAAAAGTCATAACTGGAATGGAAGTTGCAAGACAGGAGCAGGACTTCCATAAAGATAGCATTCATGCTCCTATCAGAGGTATGATCTGAGAAGTGTCTATAGCAAGTCTAATGCACAGTACTGGGAGAAAACTTGCCAAAGCAAAAGAACCATAAACATTTTTATCCAAAAACTGCAGTTTGAGTGGGAAGAGACTCATATTGCCTCATAGTTGGAGGCAAGAAGTAGATGGGTTCAGAGGCTTCTGCAGTCTGAGAAAATACAAATGCATTCCCTTCTTTCAGGGATGAGGCTCTTGCTCTCAGAGTATAGATTTTTTTTGTGGAATTGGAAGGAATTATGCAGTTGATCACAGTTGCCAGGGCTTTATCCAGTTAAGTCTTAAAGAACTCCAAGGATGGAGACTGCACGACTTCTCTGGGTAACATGCTCCACTGCCTGACTCTTCTCAAGGGAAGAGTCATTCCTCATGTCCAGCCTGAACCCCTTGTGCTGCAACTTTATGTCAAATATTTCCTGCCCTCCCACCGTGCACCACCATGAAGTGCCTCGGTCTGTCTTCCGGTTAAAATTCCCCTAGCTATGGGAGGACTGCTGTGAGGTTCCCTTGAAGCCATCTGTTTTCCAGGCTGAACATACCGAGCTCCCCCATCACAGGACAAGCTCTCCAGGCCCTGACCAGCTTCATGGACCTCTGCTGAACTCACTCCAGTTTGTCCATATCTTTCTTGCATCAGGGGCCCCAAAACCAGAGGCAGTATCCAGATGCAGTTTCAGAAGTGCTGAATAGAGGCGGATGATCCCTTCCCTCAATCTGCTGGCTGTGCCTCTGCTCATACAGCCCAGGAGACTCCTGGCTGTCCCTGCTGCCAGGGCATGTGACCGGCACTCCATGCTCAGCTGCCCACCAGGACTCCAGCTAGTATCACGTTGTGTGACCTGTCATGAAGACAAGAAACCAGGAGCATTTCTCCGTCACATTCACAGACACAACAGTGGCACCTGTGGCCCTCTTTCCTGCAAAAGCATTGACAACTTGACTAATAGGTTAGTTGTATAATCATGCTTCAGGAGAGGAAGCAGGGAAAATCCCAGGTCCTTCCTAAAAATCTAGGACAAAACATTATCGTAAAGATTTTTTTTTTTTAATATACTAGGCAACATGATATCTCTGGGAACCTTAAAATCCTGAGGTCTGTGACTTATGCAGCTGGAAGTGGACGAGAATAAGTTCAGCTTAGTACTAGCCATCAGCTTCTGTGCACTGCCTCATACACTTTAGGTCAGACTTTTAAGGACATTAAAATAATTATTTATGGACATTTCTAATATAGCATCAACTGAGATGGAAGTAGAAACATACCACATAAAGATGTGCTACTGGGAAATCCCACAAACAGCTCTAGATAAAATCCTCTGTTAAAATTTATTAACTACTCAAGCCTGTGCTTTTCCTACTGTAAATTATGCACTAATTAATGTTTGCTTCCTACTGCAGAGTGCCATTAATGTGATGAGAAACAAGATCACAAACACTCTAAAAAACACACACAAAACACCTGATTAGCCCTCATTACTGAAAAGGGAACCTAACACATAATTAATTAGTTTTACTAACCTTAGTTATTCCTAGATCTTATAAGAGCCCTTACCTCAGTGTAACTCCTATTCCTATACTGGAATATCACCTGAGGACCTGAACAAACCCTTGCCTTATATTTCTACTCACAGCTGTCTTTTCTAAATCCAGTACAAGAAGTTGCCACTTCACTACAGCATGATCTCATTTTTGCGCCATTAACATGGGAACTTTCTTTTGCTGACTTGGCAAACAGAAATAAATCCTAGATTTTGAAAACATAGTTATGATTTATTAATTTTTACTAAGAGAATGGAATTTAACCAGGAGGCCTACATCTGGCCATTGAACTCCCTATTTTAATTTTAAATATCTTCCCCAGTGCATACTTTACAAGAAATCTTCCTCAATGTATTTAAACTTTCAGAACTTGAATGAACAAAACAGGACAGACATCTTTTCATATACTGGGTTTTTTCCCATGCAAAAGAAAAATTGAATACCAAACCAAGTATGATGTTAAATGGCACTCAGCATATGTAATTATATGTATTGTCCCAGTTCATCAGATGAAGAAATGGCATTAGACAGGGCTGTTTCTTTTAAAATATTCTTCTACATCATTTTCTGAAAATACATTTCTATGAGCAGAATTCAGTGCCTATAGCTTAACAATTTTCAGGAGAAAATGCAAACAAGTAATAAACAAACTAAAGTGCTGACAGTGCCAACAAGTGTTTCTCATTTCATTAACAAGGACCTAGACTTGGAACAACAGTATAAAAGAGCTGATATTAGTAATTTCTCAAATGAAATTGTGCTGCTAGGTAATTTTGACAGCTTTCAACCACAGATAGCTCACACTAATGAAGATGGATGTTATATTAGCGGAGAGATGCTGGGAAGTTAAAACACTACACATCAAGGGACCTGGGTCCTACTCTTGTATGACTTTGGAGTCATTGTGAGGGACAGCTTAATGTTGGTTTGTTTGTTGTTTTTTTTCCTGAAGCAGGCAAAAGCAAGGCAGACAGGATCCGGAGGCAGGGACACTGCTGCCTCACCCTAAGTTCAAACGACTTTCAGATTTCTCTTCATAAGGAATTTAAATTTTTCCTCCAGAAGAATCAGCTGAAGTCGCTGGGCTTTTGACAATGCCATTGCCTCTTGGGATCATGCAGGAGTTGTAGCTGGCAAAACCCTTGCCATCCCAGAGACACAGGACACGGCCAGCTCCCTCAATCTCTCTTATTTTCTCTACTACGACATTGTAGTTGGCTCTTTTTAGCCTTTCACTACTTTGGTCTTGACTTAGCATTTGTCACAGACCAGTAGGAATCACTTTGTGGTTGATGGTATCAGTGCAGCAGATGTTCTGTGAACATCAGATCCTGCGAGGCAGCTGTTCTGTGAACCTCTGAACAAGACATCTGTTGTAATAATCGGAATAATCCTCAGTAATTGCAGGGGATTAGACTCAATGACAGAGTTGGACTATACCTGCCCTATCTCACCTCTGTATAACAAAATCCTTCTTTGCAATAGATAAATATTTTTTCCCACTCTTAAGAATGATTTCTAGTCAATCCTTTAGGTGGAAAGTATTCTGAAGTCCTCAGGTCGCCAGAAGGCGACGATCAGAGCAGTGAGTTATTCTAAACTCCAGAAAGGGCACACAAAGCCTTTGTAAAACAAGTCATCACACTACAAGTTTGCTCACTCCCCTTGCTCCTCATATGCCGAACACAGCCCCCATCAGCTGGTGATGGGGGATCAGGTGACTTCTTGAAAGCAACATCCAGAGGCTTTAAGTCTCCTCCTATTTCCCTCAAGCCCCAGCACATCTGTACAGGACAGTGGATATGCAGCTTCCCATAACCACACAGGAACCACAAATAATAGAAAGACCTTAAAAGAGGGAAACATAGGAATTTCAAAGCCTCAGAATTGCTTCCCCAAAGCAGCCAGCAGTAGCTACAGCTAAGTACATAGCATGTACATTAGTGTTTTCTGTCAGGAGGCAGTTTTGTTGAGTTGGCTGGCTGACATTCTTTTGGTGGGTTTTTTGTTTGGTTTTCTCCTTCACAAGATACTCTTGACTGTTACAGAGGAGTTGGATGAGCAACGCTTTGGAAACAACCTCCCCACAACACAAATCCTCATCTCTTTGCAATAGTATTTTGTTCAAACTTCTTTCCCAGAGGTTCAGTACCAGGAAATTGGTCTCAAGCAAAGTAGAATTGTCTTTCCTATGTTTTGAGAGAAAGGATGAAGAGGCTAAATCACCCTTAGCAAGACTAGAGGGAAAAAGAAACAATGGTACTTAATTATTGGGAAAATAACAGTATCTACAAATTCTGCAGTGACCTAATTCTAGCTGTTATTTCACAATGACTTCAACTCAGAGGACTCAGCTGGTGTTACCAATCAAAAAAGAAAAGACATCAAAGAGAAAGCTGAAATCTCAAAATATTGATGTTGACGTTTTAGTACTTAAAAGGCAGAATGATTGATGTACGGCTCAGGACTGTCAAAATCTAAAATCTGCAAAGACAAGAAGACAAAGGGGAGATTAGTTTTGTTAAAAAATGAATTAGCTTGGGAGCACCAGCCATGGTAAGAAAGAAATGAGAATGCGCTCTTGCCCTGTCCACTACCAAGTTATCTATCTTCACCTGTTTGTTGCCAAAACTATTTTTAGACTGAATTGTCAGAGTGCTTTCTTCTCTACTTCCAATATGTGGTCAGAACACCCCATGACAATGGAATAGCTGCATACAGTGGGACTCCAGTCACCAGCAATACTTTAGATAGAAAAAATAATTGTACAAGTGGACAATTGCTCTCATCATTGCACAAGAAACTTTTCTTCAAGAATTAATTCGCTGTATTGTGAAGTCAGAAAAATATATGCTGATTTCAGACAACCCTTCAATTCTCTGGGACTGATCCTGTCAAAACCTTTTCAAACCGATCAGTTCTCCAAAAAGAACATAATCTCACTGGATCACTATACTTATTATTTGACCACAAGCCAATGCCATTACGTCTGCTTAGACATTTACACAACATATTCTCTTCCTCTGCTCTTAGTGCTTTTACTTAAAGCTATTCCTGAAGAAGCATACTGACACAAGTCCCACATACTCAGTATTTGATTGATGATGTGGTATTCCACTTCACATGCTTCCACCATGAAAGAAAGTCATGCACTTATATAGTGCGGTGTGATGATCTCCCCTTCAGTAGCCTGCAGACGACCATATAGCTTCTTTGTAGATAATACTGATCACTTAAATTTTGCAAATCACATCAAAAAGCCAGAGGTCATGATACTGCACTGCTATTCCCATAGTTCTTTTTCTTAGTAGAACATGTTGCTCGAAGAAGCTTAGCACCATTACCACTGTCCTTTCCATGACCCAATAGAGCATCGTCTCATGCAGCAAAGAGGAAGGAGCTTTGGAGGTCAGAGCATGCAGAAACCAGTAAGACCTGGTTTTATTCCTCAATGTGTTACACAAACCTGCAGCAAATGACAGATACTATCCCATGTAAAAAATAACCCATAGACCATGCGACTAACAGATAAACATACAAAACCATCTTCTTTCTCTTACTAGTTTACTTAATCTGCAACTTCAGAACTGTAGACCATCCATGACAAAATTCACAAACAATAGAGTGATTCAGGTTTATTTACTTTATAGAGGTTATGGAGCCATGAGTTCTTTGGACGTGGAACATATTTATATGAATGTAGTTAGCAAAATCGTCCAACCAGTACTCAAATGATTAAAAAGAAGAAAGACAATAAATACTAGAAAGCCACAGTACTTTGGTAAACATGATACTGTCATCAATACATTGATAAACAGCAGCTGACCACTTGTTTGTCTTACTTTGGTATGCAATTGCTATTAATTGGTTTTCTCACTATGTGTTCCCTGGGGCAAAAAAAAGCTTAGAAGTTCCTTATCTTAGGACCATGAGGTGTTGACATAGACAATTTTTTTTCATTTCTTTATTCTTTAACAGGTTAACACTTTGTGCTTGAGATATGATAACTGCATTCTGTAAGGCTCCATTCCTTCACTGGGTGGCATGCAATAGTCCAGGTTTCTCACGAAGCCCACCAAAATTAATAGGTACTCACAGAATGACTTGCAGAATAAATGCTTAGCATTTGCCATAATTCCCTTTTGGCTACCTTTTTATTTTCCTAAGGCATAATCCTTCTCCTGTACACTGACAAGCAATGAGAAAAAGTACGCTTTGAAAAAAAAAAAAAAAGCTGAGTGGAATTAGGAGGAGTAAATAGTGTGCTTACTGGGAAGTAATTAAAAGCCATGAAGCAGGAAGAAGGCTGGAGGTGCCTAAAAGGCATTATAATTAAAACCTAATGCATGTTAACTGTGAGTGAAGCATTGAAGCCATTGACATGAATGAGAAAACTCCTACTGAATTCAATAAGAACAGGATTTTACTCTGTAAGTGCTCAACAAGAAGGCCAGTTCAGCTTCAGAGATTGATTGGAGGTTTGGGGATAAAAAGAAACCTTTCTGAAAATGGGAACTGGTGATTTATATAGACAACATATGTCCAGTTGTGAAATATCCACAAGAGAAATGAAAAGAGAGAATAAAAACCAAATAAGTTAATCCCTGAAAAAGGGGAAGAAGAAATTATTTTTAAACTATGACTAGGGAAAAAACCAAAGACCATTACAAAGGAGACAGGACCAAGACAAATCCTGAACATGGAACAACTTTATCCCAACTAATAACTAGAAAAAAAGTGATGAAGCAGTTAAAGAGCAGTGATAACTTTGTAGAGCATAGCTATTGATAAAAAGCGTATTGGGAATACTTGGAAAATCTGAATTGATTAAGATAGCACATAGTCTATTTAACTATGAAACAAAAATGAATTAAGAAAGAAAAAGAATTTGCCATTCAGTATATCTAATCTCCAGAGCCCAGTTAAGTAATGAAACCATTCTTCAGAAATAGTCAACCCAGTTCCAGAGGTTTTAACACCCTGTTGTCAAAAATTGACAACATAATTTAAGTTTGCCTAGATGTATTTAATGGATTTACATAAAACCCCAGAAATTCAAAATCATATTGGATATCACCACTGTCATATAACAAATATATCACCGAAAGTCCTACTTGTACAGGGAGTTCAGTAGGCTAACAAATTTGAAATGGGAAACTTGGTGTTTAATTTGACAAAATGAATGAAATTTCATACTAGATATGAATAGCAAAATAACCAGAGTAAGTGCAGAAGATTACACAAGCACTTGGAGTTCCACTGTTGCAAGAAGGGAATTCTGTTAATTTGGCTGGCATCTCAAAAAATCTGACATCAACAGTCAGCAAGCAATGGATGGAAAAGAAATATTAGCAGCATATCAGCCCACTGAGTAATGATAGTCTCCATGACTGGAGGACACTTACAAAATCACTCCTTACCAGACCAACAGATCTTCCCAGCAGAATATTCTTAACATTGAGTACTAATTAATGAAAAATTATGAGACAAAATTGCAAGCATGTAACTTCTAGAAAGGATATGAAAAACCCTGAAAAAAAAAAGGTGGAAATCAAGTATTTTTAGCAGCAAGCAATCTCGTAAAACACCACGCAACCTTTCGTTCTCTTAGTTGCTTATTTTATTTCTCTGCGTGAGATAAAAAAAGGACAGAGAGCCAACTGAGAGAGCCTGAGAGCACTGGGACTCTCTGGAGTCACTCTCTGGAGTGACTCTCTTTCAGCTCTGATGAGACTTTAACTTAACCAGAGAAAGGGCAGAGGATGGAGCTTCTGAAGCACAGTAAGTCCTATCCCTTCATCTTATACTCAGTCAGGCTGCCCAAGTGGTAGTGGGTCTGGGATAGTAGACTATCCCAGACATTGTTATATTTCAAATACAACTACATGTTCTCCTAAAGGGCTGGTTACCCTGGTGCTGTGACCAAAGACACTTCCAACTACTCTCATCTGCAGAGTATCCTCATGAGACACTCCTGGTATTTCTGCAATGCAGTGCAAAGGCGTAGTAAGAAAATACTCCACCAAGACGTCAGTCCTGGTCCCTCCCCAGACTACGCAGTTTGTTCTTGCAGCCACACAAACACTCCCTGGAGACCTGACGCATATTCTCACGTACATTCTGCAGGGAGTTCTATTTTTCTCTCCTCTCCACATCCACGCACAGTATACAAAATGCAAATAGGGCAGTCTTAAAGTTCTAAAAAGCACACATTACTTATTTATTCTTGACTGCAGTTCCACAAAGATACAAGAATAAGACAACCCAACTAGCAATTGTCCTATATACTATGTCCTACTTCTTGTACCCACTGATTCATATTTAAGTTTCCAGTCTTTTTTAGCACAGTAAAGTTATTTTTATGTACCAGGTCAGGTCATTCTAGACATAAAATTGACATTCTTATTTGAAAATTTTGGAAGGAAAACATCTCTTCAATCACTGCAAAGAGCTGAGAAAATGTTCACAAGACTTATATTGTTAACAGGAAAAAATACCTTAATAATTTTGCACTTCCACTACTAGTGGAGAAATAATGTGTTTCTTTTTAATTAAGAAATCATTTGTTCCTCTGCAGAAGCGATATTCCAAGTTAAGACTAGAATCCTACTTATTTCTTTCTTGTTTTGCTCATGAGTTGTACCACATACAGTGTGTAACATTGTGCACTCTTTTTAGAGCTCTGAAAATCAGACATAAATCATTCCTGTTTCACGAGTCACGTTTAAGGAAGTATTTAAGGATTTTTACTCTACTGTGACAACATAACTGAAAAGTAAGTAATAAAAATGTTTAAACATGAGATTCAATGGCTTAAAAAGAATACTGCCACCATAAAAATAGATTCCTTGAGAAAATTAACTAATCATTAATAACTTGAATTGACAAAGGCAGCACTAATCAAGTTGTGGCTTCATAATAATTCATGTAAAAATGGGTGGAAGGGGAGAGCAAGCTAATGAAGTGAGAATAATTTCTGCAAAAATAGTAATGAATCTACAGCACATTAACTCATTACAGAATCATACTTTTATTTCAGTATTTCCTCTCCAGGTCAAGAAAAATGCAGGCCACTTAGGACAGGCTGAGCAAGGAAAAGATAATGCTTCACACTGCTTTTATGCAGCACCTATGTCATATGAGAAAATACCAGAAAAAGAGATCAGTTTTATGTTAGAAAGGGGGATCAAATATCTGAAAGGTGCTGACCAGAAAGAATGATCCAGTTATACAAACAAATGTACAAGCTATGTTGTATACAATTTCTTTGAAAAACTACGTTGTTAACTTGAGTGCCCAGCTAGCAGGACTGTCATGCCAGACTAAATTAAAGACTAACCTAAAAAAACCACACTTCTATCCAGGAAAAGTACCGTACTTGAATCTGACCCTCAAAGTTTACAACAATGTCTGAGGACTCCAGTGGAGACAGAATGAACCTCCGTATACTGGATTTCCCAGGTTGAAAAGTGTGTGCACTGAAAAGCACATGCACATTAAGCCTTTGGCTTCAGAGAGGGATCAGAATCATTGTATATGCACACACGGACTGGATGGTACGGGCCCAGAAGACCTTCCAAAAGTGTCCAACTTATAATGTATGGCTCTACAACACAGCACACATGTTCAGAGACTCCAAATAAGATCGTTTCTAGGTCCAGAGTCCCAGATGAGGCTACTGTGAAATGCTGATGTGCAGCAGCTGGATCAGGGGCATCTGGGCTAGGGTTGTCGGGTGTCCCTAAATCCCAGACACATTTATAAAGTACTCAAAATGCGTCAAGATTTCTAGAGAACACAGACGAGACAGACCCAGACATATGTATGCCCTAACCCTCTGTGAGAACGGGTGGGAAGAAACTTCCCAAACATCCACAACTGCCAGTGTGTTTTTTTCTGAGGTGATAATGGGTAAAATAGTGTTACCTGTGTACTACACATGCACACACTGAGAGTTCAAATTGCTTCATGAACCTCCTAGCCAGCTTCAATTTACAGCGTTCACCTAAAAACTTCATTTAGCCTTTGCAGCTGCTTCAGTCAGTGGGAGTCTTTGGCTGGCTCTGAGCTCTGGTCAGGCGAGAGAGCAAGCAAAAGGAGTTTGTAAAAGCTTCTTTTCTTTTTTCTTTTTTTTTTTTTTTAAGTCTTTACTTTTGTGTGAGTAAAGGCAGCTGCATTTATATTCCTTGAACTAAATCTTATTTGACACAGTTATTCTGTCTGACTTTCTGCAAGGCAGACTTTTTTTTTTTTTGCCAAGAATAAAAGCTGTGATCATTATAAAAGCGTGAGAAAAAAATCAATGTCCTATAAAAGAAATGGTTATTTTATATATGCATACAAACACTGCACACACACACGTAGTATAAGACCTGATCCTCTGATCATGCAAATGAGTAAACAAATTAGTTACGCTTCTTGAGGATGCCTTCTAACACTACTGCTAGATATTTTCTGGAGGTGGAGCTGAGAGAAAGCACCAAAACAAGTTAATCAGAACTTGCTATTTTTTCTTCTCAACATCATGTCTGATAATGCAGTTTATGTAAGCCTACAGCTAATTTAAAAGATCACTGTAATGCCAGTTTTACTAATGGTTTTGCTTTTAGACTGCAACAGATCAGGATGTTTCCTCTCAGTTTTCCATTTGTAATTCTGCCTTGCACAATGCTGATTTTAATTTGAAGTTATTTTCTCTTTCGGATTTAAAAAAAAAAATTATATGTTTTCCTCTTCTAAGCAAATCATACCTTCCTCCAGTGGTATCACATTTAGATTTTCCTACTAAAATACCAAGCCCTTCTACTTGCAATGTTTTTCATTTTTCTCACTAAATTCCGCTTTAGTTTGACTATGTATTACCTTCTGTTACACCATTTCTCTGCAGAGAATCTGAAATAAACATCCAAAAAATGCCATAATTTGCAAGTGTCTTGAGAAACAAAGTATGTCTACACTATGCAGTCCTACTTTACACTGAAAATATTTCAAAATCTCAGATTTCTACTTAGTATGTTACAACACGCACCAGAATCTCTGGTTGCATTTGACATTGCAGATTTGACTTAATTATGTACAAACATCACTCCTTGTTTGAAGATTCTCCAGTCAGGCAATTCTGGCTGCTTTCTGCATCTGTTCCGTACTATTTCAAGTACTGCGTAAGCTTTCACAGAGAAAGCTCTCTGTTGCAGTAAGACTTCCCTTAATTCTCCAGCATCTTCCTTTTACCCAGCCTGTGTTTGCACACCAGCAGAAGGGCTGCACTCCGTAAGAAACCATTTCTGCAATTGCCATCTCACAGGAACTCCCTGCACGGCCTCGTGTGGTCGGTGAGAAGGAACCGCACACCCCTGCTTGGTGGGCACGGGATGCCACATTAGACATTTTGCTCTGCCTTCCTCCCCACCAGTCCCTGACGTCACCTCCGGGCCAGGCTGCGGGGGATATACCGCAGCGCGTGCCCCGAGCAACGGGCCAAGCACCCTAATGGTTGAGTGGGTTTTTCTCTAGCTGCCTTCAGGAACAAACGTCAACCAGCTAGCAAAGACTGTGCAAAAAAAGAAACAAAAATTAAAAAGCAAGGGACTAGTTGTTGTAATGTTTTTCTCTCTTCACTGACACATCGGTTCTGTACATTGCCAAACAAAGGGAGTTCTGACTAAATATTTGTCTCCCACTCTCTCCCTCTATGAAAAATTAACATGCACAGGATCACTCAGATGAAGAACAGCATGAAAGGGAATAACAATGAAAGAGTAGTATGAAGAGACAAAACGTTCATTAAGGATTAAAAAAAGAAGGGCAGCTTTACACACTGCCAAACAGCTTTTATTTAAACAGGCTATTGCATCCTGCCCCCACTATATAAAGCCACACGAGGTTGACACTAGAATAAATCTCAACTCTATAAAAATTTACTGGCAACACAGACTCTGAGAGAAGAGCTTGTTTACCATCATACTCCAGCTCTTCCCTTCCTGCAAAATTTGGCAGTTTAGTGCCGCATAAATCTGTTTAACATTTCCCAAGACTTCTCCATCCAGCTAACTTTTTTGGAGACCCAGAGACCATTGGCACTTCAAGGAAAGCTGGGAAATCCCTTCCTTCCTGAAGGAAAGAATGCCCACCCAAGACACCTAGAAAAGCAGAGGAGATACAAGGGCAGGAGGAAAGCGATATGATGCACCTATACCATTTTGATTTTCCAAAATGAGGGCTGGTGGGAAAGGGGGACAGGTCCACAGAGGAAGTTCCACACCATCAGCTGAAGGGGTTGGAGCAGCAGCAGTGCTGTGCTGCATCATGGACTGCAATGGGGGAAGAGCACTTCACCCCCCCTCAACCGCTGGCATGCCCTGCGGGGCCGTGGCACCCAGGCACCAGGGGAATACCACCATTTGTCCAACTACCACAGCCCAGAAGCTTTCATGCTGATTCAACTACAGTCACAACCGATGCTCCTCTGGACTTGGGTTCACATTAGGGGGATAATTTTTCAGTCGAGCAAGCAAGTCAGTACTCGTCTCATGCCTGGAAGTTCCAGATTCCAGTCTAAACTACCCAAAGCCACCCTGCTATTTGCCTTCCTCTTTCTGTTGGCATGAGGAACATTTTCTGTGATAAAGGCTAGTGGAGCCCTAGGAAAGATGGTCAACCCAAATACTGCAAGTTTTTATGAACAAACAGGCTGCGGAAACATGACCCAGGATGCTTTAAGTTCAGTTAATCCTGTCTTGGGCCAGGATAGATTACGTGACTCTTAAAGTCCTTTAGAAAACATTCCTCTCTGATTCTGTTGTTTGTTAAAAAGCTATCGACCACCTTCTCCCCTTTGCCCTCCCCCATGTAACACATCATCTTCAAATCTAGTTCAAAAATAAAGTGCACATACAATAAAAAGTTGTAGGAAGTATATTTTATGACAAAAGAGTCACAAATGAGACACGTTGGGTTAACCAAGCTGAACAGATCCAGTGGAAAACATCCCACATGCTGAACTAATGTAGACGGAGGCCAAAACAATGAATTCATCACAGGCTTGGTGGTATGTCCACCCTCACAGTCCCTGAAGTCCTGTCCATGTGGTCCTGTGACACCAGAGAGTGACAAACAAGAGATTAAACTGGGCAGTGGAGTAATAAGCAGGATGGACAACGTCTATACAATGCCCAGCACAAACTGTCAACATCAAAAAAACCTAATGTGGCCTTGGGCACCATCCATGCTTTGCACAACTCTTCCACTGAGGACTGATGAAAACAGCTCTCTACAAGAGTGGATCTGGTAGACAATCTAAAGTGAACAATAAGGTGCATGGTGGGAGAAGATAAACATGGGGAAGGGGCCCAAACTCTGACTGGTCTTCTATATGATAGTTGTGTTGGAGACATGAGACCCCATTTGTGGGCAGCCCCCCTCAATGCCCTTGCCATGTCCCCAGGAAGGGATGGCAAGAAATCTCTAGGCCTAGATGTTCCTGCCATGTGTCTGCCTAGAAAAGGATGTTCTAGGCCATGCCAAAAATACCAGCATGGTGTGTTTCCACACCACTGGTTTGATGGTTTGATCACTGCTCTGACTGTTCTGACAGGGTGAAAAAGAGGCCGTGAAAAAAATGTCAGTACGTTTTATCTGGAGAATCATTTGACAAAAGTTTGATGGAACAGTGTGAAGCTTTCCCTGGTGTGGGACTAGGACATTCACCGAACTGGAAGGAGGCCAAAGGGCAGATATCAGAAGGGCTGTAAAAGATTCAAGTAGAAATATCTTTGAGCAAGAGACCTTTCACTGTTTATACCCATTTTTGTTCTCAGGTGTCTAAAATACCTTCCCAGAAACTAAGGATAATTATTGTCTTGCCCTCGATGTTGGACATGGCATTCAGCAAACTTTTTTAACATCTTGTGTTAAGATAACATTTCCAAACAGTGAGAAATTAACCTGTTTTGGGGGGTTTTTTTGTACTTCTGTTTAGCACTGCTCTGGCAGTAAGAGCTGCATCCACAAAACAAGCATTAGAGAACCCAAGCAAGTATTGATATCTCCTCAGAAGATCAGAGGCATTTAGTTCCCCACCCTACTAGCGTCTACCTCCCAGTCTGCTATATTACCCCCAAAATCCCACTGTTTGGCAGAGGAGATTTTGCCTGACGAGAAATGGTGCCAAGGCTGACGGAGGCGAAGGGTCAGGTGTCCCCGTGAGCGAGATGGCTGCAGGGCATCACACAGGGGCAGCAGCATCACCCTCGCAAGGGTTTTGCAAGGACCGGAGAGTCCAGTGCCCCAAATCTGGAGCAGCCACAGCATGTCACTGCCGGGAAGCTGAACAGGCTTCAGATGAGGCACCAGAAGGACCTACAGGCAACGGTTCAGCTTTTTAACGAAGTCTATTCACGCCACAGAATTCAAGAAATGTTAAACGCTTTTCAGCATTTTAGTCAGTTAGGAAGGGACTTACATGTGATGTTGAGTTAGGACCAAATAATTATACCTGACTGAGATGTGCTTTTTGCCACAAAGGACATGGATAATCTAATGGACAAAGTGCATGTTTTCATCCAGAAGCTTATATCAATTTTAAGATTTTGGTCAAATTTTGGACATAAACAGGTTAACAAGAATATAGCAAAAATATGCTACAAAAGTCAGAGATGTGTCCTTGAATGCCTTATTTTCTCCTCTCTTTTATTGTTTTATCTTTTTCTCCTCTTAAAAGACCCAAACAACAGTGTTAAAGGGGAAGATTTCAAAGTCTGTAAGTGTTATTAGATGAGGAGCCACAACATATCATATGGAAACCGGAATTGAAGAGGAAAAGATTTCTATCATTTAAGACCCTGGTCTTGCCAAAAGCAAATGTAGATGAACGCAGACTGACAAGCCCTGGAACAAAGAACCAAACTGACAGACTATCAGCTAAAAGAAAGATTCTGCAGCATAAAAAGAGATTGGAAGTTATTACAGAAAAATCCTTTAAAGCCCTTAGCCAAGTATCCAGTTGTAGTAAAGCAAGCAAACAAGAAGTTAGCTAGTATTGCTAAAGGAATATAAATCAAAGCTGTTGATATTATCACTGTAATAACACAGTAGCTAAACTTGCAGAGGGAATACATGGTACACTTTAAGTGTACATGCACTAGCGGAAAATACGACTTCCTTTTTGGCAGGTTGAGCAAAAGAGCCATGAAACACTAACAGCAAATGCAAGGCTTGAATCAAACTAGAAGTCAGAGGCAGTATCTGAGGTCCTTCTGCCAGTCAATCTGATTATTTAGATGTGGGATTCTTTGAATCATTACTAATAGTTTTAATTTAAATTTTTGACGTGCACAGCTTAACACCGTCATCAGAGAGTGGTAAAACAGAAATCCAATATTGAGCTTCACCAAGAACTGTGCGTGGGAGGGTCATAACTGCTTCTGTAGGACAGACTGGCTACAAGTGAGTTTTCTCTTCCATAAAATAGTCTATTTTTGTAACAGTCACTATCCTTCTTGATCTTTTTCACAGCATTTTCCAGCAAATCTTGGAAAATAAGGAAAATAAGTTTTCCTTTTCATCAGTTACAATGTGCTCTCCAGCCTTAATTACTAAGGGTAGCAAACAAGTCACTGAAATTGCTGGGTTTTCTCTTAATGCTTTTATTAAACTCCCTACAGGTCACTGAAGATCTAATTTGTGATTACCAGGGCTGCATACGCCTGGGATATATATCTTTAAAATAATATTCGTGACATGCGAGTTACACTATTGTCTAGTTTAGCACTGCTTAACATAAAAGAGCTGCACTCTCCTGCAGATTAAGAAAACCTGTGCTGAATGTTCTTAGATCACGTTTTTATACCTTTCACGCTTACCATGTACAACTATGCTTGTCTAACTTAGCTTAGAAGGGGAAAAGAATGAAAGAAAATCTTTCCACGTGGGTTTTGTTTCGTTTGGGTTTCGGTTGTTGAGGTTTTTTTGCAATACATTTAAAATACTTGTATTCCTGAAAGTCTTTTGGTAGAACTGATATTAATCAAAAGTGCAATCACTCCCTATGTTAGTTGTTATTTTGGTTAAAATTTACCGATTACTGTTTCTTGTCAGAGACACAAAGTTAAAAGATAGAAGAAATGTCAATCCAAAAATCCTCATCTAAAGAACAAAAATGCATTCATAAATAGCATCAGGCATTCCTTGCCAACTACAATCTACTCTGGTACAAACATTAGAATAAAATCTCCAAGAGCGGATCCCCTCACTGAAAATAAAACTGCTTCACCAGTTTTCCAGGTTTCACACCAGAAAGCTGTTAAAGAAAACATACACCAGCTAATCTCAGAAGCTGGTAAAACACAGAAAAAAAAGGTAGATTTCATTCTTCCTCTCAAGTGTTTATAAACAGTATCTCCAAGTTAACTGAAACAAGAAGCAAAATGAAATCCAGAGAAAAAGAAGCAGCACTATCCAATAGATTGGATACAAGGAAGAAAATGCAAGAAGAAACATATGTAGGACGTGAGTACAATGACCTTTTACAATCTCAGTAGCCTTCACATTCTTTTGGAATATTCTTGATGACCTGTTAAAGGAAATATATTTCTCTGTTACAGGTTGGTTGGCAACACTGCATGACACAGCATTTCTATTTTGGTCTTTGCTATCTGGAGGTCATATTAGCCTGGTAATTATTTTGAGCTTGATACCAAATTTCCTCTGCCAGGTCTTCCATTGGGATAAGAACTAGAGTGGTTTATACCTGCTGGGAACCCAGTCCTTCAATTCCTGTTTTACCTCGCTTGTAACACATGAGGTGATAATGTCTCTCTGAGCATCCCGGAGGCCCTTCTCAAGATCAGATCTGGCTGCCATGCAGAGAGGAAGCCTGCGGTGTCCCATCAGCATAGCTGGCGTGACACGGATCAGCGCCGAGGGGTCCCCTGCCTGACCCGTCAGCAGATGCTCACTGCAGACAGGAGAAAGTCGCCTTCGAGGCAGCACCACATGCCAGAAGGTGAAGAAGACCAACCTTATGTTGCTAACGGCTGCTCCCGAGCCCGCTGCCATCCACCCAGGGAGTCACTCTGAAAGGCCAGGCTCCAGTTTTGTATAGATTATAAGTATGCTACACCTTCAAGTCTAATAAAAAACAAAGAGCATCACTGAGAAACAAGCATCAAGAGCTTCACCTTCTCCTTACAACACTGCGAGTTCTGTACGTGTGTCTCCCCTAAGATTAGTGTGAACAGCTGGTGGCTGGGGAGGACTCTACGAGGGCTCAGCATGACTGAAAAATATTTAGTTGACTGCCACTTTTATATACTGAAAGCTGTTTCTAAATACATGAAGTAACATGAACTCTAGGGCAGATACCTCATTTTGCTGTGAATTCATACAATTCCCAGGAAAATAGGGGTAGGTCTACAACTGCAGCTGTGTAGCACTGCCACAGCAACAACATGGGAACAACGCAAACGTCAGTCGCAGCCCTGAGATCCCACAATCCATCTGCCTGTGACTCAAGCAGGAAATCAGCACATTTTCAGACAACACCTGGCATGAAAAAGCAATTTAAACTCCAAATCAGCTGAAGTATAAAATGCTCTCTCTCAATATTTTTAAGAAAACAAAGCTGTAAGGCAATGTCAAAGTCGGTATAAAAATACAAAACGTTTCTCCATTTTTTACGTAGAGTTTTTCAAAGGAAGGCAGCAGTCTGTTTCGCTGTGTTCAGAGCTGCTTCCCTACCCTGAGCTAACTGAGTAACGCCTTTCACACAACAGCGAGACAAAACAGTTTGGGCAGACTCCTCACACAACAAAGCATCCCAAGAATCCAAACAATTAACAGCTGGTAATTTTTGTTATCTTTTTCTTTAAGAAATGGGACGCATAGTAACTCGGACAATGGTGCAACACATCACGTATTTCCCCTCCTATCTCCCTTGGACTTTTAAGAAGTTATAATTCACTGGCAGATGAGTGGCACCTGCGTCTCACTGCCTCGCACAGGTATGTGCCTGCTCATACAGGTATCTTCCCTTCTCACGCCTTTCCTGAAAAATTATTCTTTGTCAAGCAGATGTGTGTTTAATGAAAATCAAATCCTTAGTGTACCACAATATGTAAAATATCATGTAAAACAATGATAGCAATTGAAGACATTCCCCACTTCCCAGTGTTTTGTCAGCATACACGCTGAGGTTACTCACTTGCAAGGGCTTGCATTATTCAAACAAGCCTACAAGTTACAGGGAAAAAAAATCATATAAGTTATGTTTTAATTAACTGCTAAGCCTTATTCCTGGGGCCATCTGCACTTCGCTCAGAAGCAGCCATTGGCACCTTCACACATGACTAACAGCCATTAAAGGTCCTCTTCCCTTCAGCATCCCCTCGCACAAAGCAAATACTTAATCTCATATAACAATACCATCTAGTGGTAAAATATATTCATTACACTTAGAATCTCTGTCAGGTCTTTTCCTACAGGACACCCAGCAACAGCAGGGCTGGCAGGAAACATCTCCTCAAGCTGCCTGAACACACACATCTCAGCCCAGGACCTGGGCAAATTCATAATTCTTCAGTGCATCTAAACACATTTTTAGCTTTAAGCACATGAACCACTCCATGTAGATCAGATGAGCTTATACCCCTCCACAGGATATTGATATATCAATGCCATAAACCATCACCCAAGGAGCAAAGGTATAGAACCAGACTGGAAGTCATCGCAAAGCGCAGCACTACCTGTTATGAGTGTGCTGGCCACACGTTTAGGACAACAGTGTGCCCCCAGCTCCTCTACGCCATGTAATAATATAAGAAATGCATTTTTTTCCTGTTCTGAATAGAGTAAATAGGAAAAAAGTGCTTACTCCTCTCTACATAAAGACAGAAATTGTCTTCAGGTGATATCCTGAACAAACCTCCTTTACATGACTCCACTTATCCATGATATCTAAAAAGAGTGAAAATTGAACATAAAGGCAAATTATTACATTTAGTTGTAATCCCTTTAGGAGAGTGTGAATGGTTTTAGACCACAGAATAAAGGCTAGAGTGAATCAGCAAGGCAGAAAGATGACAAATGGGAAACAGCAACAACTTGTTCTACAGAACAGTAAATACTGGTTACACTGATGATGCAGAGCTAAAAAGCTATTTGACATGAAATAAAATTATTCAAAGTTAGAATCCTGTACTAATGAAATGGGACAATTTGCTTTACTTCAGTGGGCTTTGTGGGAACATCAGTGCATTGTAAACAATGTATTAACAAAGAGTGCATATTTGTAAAGGGAAAATTAAGTCAATACTCAAGCTGTAGGAACCATTTAGCAGATTAAGCGGTGCCATGTAAAAGTCTGGCTTGTCATCAGCTTGGCCTCTTGAATTTTTCTCTCTTGGAAAGAACTAGCTTTGCCCAAAAACTCAAACACCTCTATTCTCAGGAAAAAGAAAACATTTAACATGCACCCTACCAACTTACAGAGAGATCCATTTGTGGTAAGCTACAAAGTTCTGCTTACAGTGAAACAGGAGATTCTACAAAAGCTCTATTGTTTGAAATATGCTCCTATAAAATTAAGTAAATTGCTTTCACAAAATATGATAATGATCTTCAAAATTTTGTTGGAGCTGTTGCTTTTCTGTTATATACATATTCATCCAAGAATCCTGAAAACTATTTAAATGCTTGCCTTTCTCATACTCAAAACCCCTTAATTATCTAACTCAGCAAGACTAATAACGTAACTATCACCCTGTGAACGACTGATGCTCTTCAGAACCTCCTTTAAGCAGCCACTTCACTTATTGAAAAGATGAGCAAAAGAAGGAAATTTCCAAACATGAAACTTTTATTAGCCAGCAATAACAACTTCCTATTAAAAACTGGCAAATTAGCAACAGCAATGAATCCAACAATTGTTTAGAATGCTATTACGAGGTAAGATGTTAACAAGAGAATATGGTGACAAACTCTTATGAACAAAAAATGACGGATAATATTATGTTTTAAGAGACTCCTAACAGAAATGCCATTGGCATCATGCAGTTTCTCTCCAATGTATATTTCTGCCACCCTCAAATATACAATTCCATTATCACGAGCTTCAATTTATTTAGGTGTTAGTTATCAGCTCTAATACATTTTGGTTTTTAAATCTATTCATAAAGCTCTTTACATGGACAACTAAAATTAATTTGAAACTCAGCCTTAACAGAATCAATATTTGGTTGGTATCTGTAATTTATTCAAGTCTGTTTACACAGGGAAAACATTAGTTTCACTGCTGAATTTGAAGCAGAAATTGACATATTCTATTCCCCAAGGTTTTGAAATTTGAGAGAATTAGGATCTGAAGACAGAATACTTGCTGGCAAACATTCCTGAAGCAGCATACCTGCTCTGCTCAGCCCACCTGCACTCTGCTCCTCATACCAGCAATCCATATGCACCTCTCTACGAAGTTTCAGCCTGTCAGTAATGATTATTGGCTAACATAATTTCATTCAATGGAATCAAAATCTAAGGCCAGGCCTCAGAATTAATCTATAACACTGAACGAAATTCCTTTCCATTTTTCATTTTCAGAGAAAAGTTACATTTACAGACAAATGATTTGTCATTGATTCTTTGCTGTTACTTGCACTTAAATGAATACCTTATGACATAAACTTCAGTGCACACCACATCAGACTGTCATAATTGTTATAATCATACCATAAAAAAACTTCTTGCATATTATGAAAGCACTAGAAGTAGCATTCAATCACAGAAAGTAGCTTTCCATCATTCCCACCTTCATAATTCTTAAGACAAAAGTTGCAAGGGGCCAATCACTGCCTAGGAAACAAAAGCAAATATTGAACAGGAACACATTCATATCTCCATATCTGCAGAGATTTATTACAGAATTATTGAGACTATGTCCTTAAAGGGCCATGCCTCAATATTTTCCTGTCTTAAAAACTTACAGATTAAATTTGGAAACTGTTTTAGTAGATGAAGAGACGTGGTTGAAAATTTTCATTATACAGCTTTCAAGATTCCCTGACAACTGCTGAACGGGCATCATGGCAGGACATAAACAGTCAAGATTTCTGAAGGTGTCAGGGAGATCTTCTTGATACAGGTATGAGGTAGACCAAGCAGGGCGATGCTCTCCAGCATCTGCTAGTCAGTGACAAGGGAGAGCTGGCTGGAGACACAATAGTGGGTGGCAGCCATGGTGGCTGGAGTGACCATGCAATAACGGGGTTCAAGATCCTGGCCAGAAGAAATGGAGTACTGCAGGGGTCTAGCCTGGGATCTATCCCTCTTAATATTTTTATCAGTGCCCTGGAGGAGGCAGGGGACTGCACACTCATCTAGTTTGCAGATGACACCTAATGGTGACAGGCCAGCTGATGTGCTAGAAGGCAGAGCAGGTTAGAGAAATGGACTGAAAAGAACTTTAGCAAATTCAGCAAGGATAAAAGCCAACCGCTGCCCCAGGTAAGGAAGCACCCCTTCTGCAGCCCAGGATGGGGAGTGAGAGGCTGGAGAGCAGCTCTACAGGAGCAGCCTTGGTGGGCAGCTGAGCGTGGGCCAGTCCTGTGCCCCGGAAGGAGGGACAGCCAGCAGCCTCCAGGGCTGCATTAGCAGGGGCACAGCTGGCCGATCAAGGGAAAGGATCATCCTCCCTTAATCCCACACTCAGCACTCACTAGACTTCATCTGTGTCCAATACAAGAAAGACACAGACAAAGTGGAGGGAGCTCAGCTGAGGGCCCTCACAAGGGTCAAGGCCAGACCACTTGGCCTACAAGGAGAGGTTGAAGGATCAGGGCTTGCTTAGCTCAGAAAATCTTTGGGGGCACCTAACAGCAGCCTGTCAGTGCCTACGAGGGAGGTTAACAAGAAGATGGAGCCAAGCTCTTCATGGCATGAAGAAAAGAGACAACAGGTATAACCTGAAAGGAGAGGTTCAGAATGGATTTAGGGAAAAAAATTTCATCCTGAGGGCAGTCAAGCAGTGGAGCAGGTTGCCCAGAGAGGTTGTGCAGTCTCCCGTCTTGGCTGTTTTCAAGACAACATCAGATAAAGCTCTACAGAACTCAGTCTGACTTCAGACCTGACCCTGCTTTGAGCAGGAGTGGACTTCTGAGGCCCCTTCCCCTGAATTACTTTGTGATCCTATGGTCCTGAGACTAAGTGATAACCTATTTCTCTCATATCTTCCTATAGAATGCGGCATATAAGCCTGTTAAATAACTAGAAGCAAATAACTTCCGTTAGTTTGAAAGCAGAGTGATGCCTATCCATGTTAAAATTAGCATTAATAAATACAAATAAGGATACACTGTCGCTGTCCAAATATTTCCATTTTGGCATTTTATGCATTGCCAAATATTCCTAATGAAGTTTTGTTGCTATTTTGAAAGCAGTCACGCAGATAATGGATTATTCCCCTTTCAGCTGCGCACTAATGATAACCCTGAAAAACATCTGGATATTTCACGGTTTGAGGATTGACTGACCACAAAGATACTGATGCCCTTTTCAAACGAGTCTTTAGTTATTTTCTCAACTAAAAGAAGAGGAAGAACACACATGAACATTTGCACTACCAAGGTGCACGTCTGTTCTGTTCCAAGATTAGACCAAAGCTACTCTTTAATTTTTCTGTTGCTTTCATAAGCATTAGTCACTCCAGATTTTACTTCATTAATCATCTCGATTTTTTCCTTATTATGACATTTATTAGGAACCAAAAATTTTCAAGAATTCATAGAATGTGTGTCAGAATTATATGCCCCACTACACATCTTCTATATGAGCAATTAAGAAACTACTTCTACATAAACTACAGTGAGCTTTATGGAAATCTTCACTAATTCTGGAAAACAGTTTTTCACCCATTCTGGAAACTGCAAATCTTCTTCCCGCTACCTGGAGCATTCCGGCTTTTTAACAGATACTAGGCCACAATCACTATCATAATCACAACCTAGAAATAAATTCAGCCGGGTAAAAATTGTAACATTCAGCTCAACATTACAGCATATTCGCTCTGTTGCCTTTGCATCCTTGTGGCTAAGTCAATAAACCTCAGACATTTTTCTCTGTGTAATATTTATCCCCATGACAAATACATGGAATAAAATGATGTTTGGACACAAAATATTTAAGTACATACATAATCCAATCTGCAGCACTTTTATGTGAACCACATGTGTTCCGGAAATACAGTTCAAAACTCATCTTTTTGCAATTCCCTCGTGGCTATACACTGTTTAAATGTGACATCCTCTCATGTTCCTGGACGGGTGACATGTAAATGTGAGCTGGTGACACTTCAGATCAAGTACACAGGACCGCTCTGATGCTCCCATTGAGAAGTCCCCTATAATAGAATGATTATTCATAATATTTTGTTAAATCCTTCTTAATTTGCTGGTGAAGTCAATTAACCTCATCATAGGATCTAAGGGATCTTCTACATCAATCCTCTCTTCTCTGAAACACTCACATAATCCTTGTCCTTTTTCTCTCCAATTTGTCTCCCCAGTTCTACCACGTGCCCTTGAAGCATCCCTGTAACGGTCATTTCACCAATTTAGAGCGCAAGAAACACACTGCCATGAAGATGAATAGAGGATGAGGTCAGCTTCTTTTTATGGGCTGCAGAAATCAAATGGAAATACCAGTGGCTTTGTTAAGGCCATTAAAAATGAATTTCCGTGTCCCATCAGAAGAAGATGGCTGGCTACGGTATCCCATCCTGCACAAAACATTCACTGAATACTTGAGATAAAACTTACAGATGCCTATATGTTGCACACTGATGCTTTTTCAATAATTAAAAAAAAATAAAAATCCAGGATTGTTATCCTTGTATTTCTTTATCTAGGCAGCAAGAGCAAAAAAACCCTAGAGGCCTGGTGTAAAAACAAGTTCTAACAAGAAAGCTCTGAAATATGAAGCTGCCACCATAACTTCTATTTTCTGCATGCGACTTGATATGCCCTACAACGATAGAAAAGGAGAAGCTTTAATTGGATGTATTTTTAAAAATCTTAACCATAAAGCTCAAAAAAAGACAAGTTTGTTTTGGGTTGATTCTTAAATAGAATTACAGAAAAAGACTCAATCCACAGTTGTTTAGTATTGTTCTGCAGAAATTTAACTGTTTGGTTCAGGTTTCCTCTCACACATGTAAAAGACAAATGAAATGAGGGTCATTCCCTTATAGAGAGAAATGTGATCAATATTTTAGAGTGGCACAAAGCTGACACAGAAAAACCCCGTCAAAACTTAAGGCATTCTCCGCAGCACCCTTTAACAAAAAGATTTATTTCTAAAGAATGATGAGGATGAAGTACAGATCATTTGCAGGATGGCTCGAAGCACCTAATGTGGATGCTCTGAACCACCGTCTGGATGTGCCCTACGATCCTTATTGACTGTAGGAAAAGCTGTGGGAGGACTAAGATAGCTGTCTGGAGCAAAGGAATAGTAATAAATTTTTAAAATATAGCAACGATTTTTGGATTTCTAAAGTACTCAGTGGCAATTTGTCCTCTGCCGCACTGACATACCATCTCATAGTGGTTCTATGCAACTTTTACAGAGGTATAACGCACTGAATTTTTGTTCGTCTCAACGCGCATTTTAGGCGCAGGGGGTGTATAAAGGTGCCCCAGTATGCAGGAGCTTAGATCTGCCATACCCTCCTCTGTGGAAAGTTGTGTTGTATGCCAGTTCACTCAGGCCTGGCTTTATCATTGCACAGCATCCAAGAGAAATGAGAATGTTTACTGGGAAACAAGCACAGAACAAAATTGCAAAATAACAAAAATAATTAAATGTTATTAAAATTATATTTAAGAATAAAGATTTGGTTTCTTTATCTTTTTAGCTAGCTTCTATCTCTCCTTCTAGTTTAGCTGAAAATTTTCTCACTTAAAACAGAGTTTCTTTATCCAAGATGAGTGCTGGTCATGGAGCAGGAAAGGATCCAATGAAGAACCAAGACCCTCTCCTACACCTTCACAGCCTTGCAGGCCTCAGTGTTGCTTAATTCTTTTGCATATTTGCATATAATACTATGTGTGAGGATTTAACGTTGTTAAAACAGTGAGAATATTTTAGTGAGAATTTAGCATTAGGAGAAATGCTAAATTCACAAACTGCTTATTTTATTCATAGCTGTTCTTTTTCTACAAATATCATACAAAGACTGATCACAGTATTATTACAAGCCATAAAATCCAGAACAGGATAGCTCAACACAGCAGCGCACCCTCCTCTGCATGTTTTTGGTGCTGCAGGGTTCATTGAAGGACATCATCACCCAGGTTCTTGTTCCTCTGACCATGTAACAAACAGCCAAATGCCAGCAGAACCAGGTACACCATGTCAGCTTGGGCTTCCCGAGTCTGCACAGAGCCTGAAACCAGACCCAGTGACGGGGACTATCTCATTGCTTACTGCTCCCTCCGAAGTGTCACACAGACACAGCCAGTAATACTTTCACAGGAGCGAATGCCGCAAGAGGGTGCAGAAACAACACCAGAGGTGTGTAAAATGGGAGTCTCAGCACAGAAGAAAGGAGAGAAAGATGGAGAAAAGAAAGCAAAAGACAGGAAGGAGAGAGTCTGAGCGACAACACATAAAATAAATTTAGGGACAAATGCTTTATTCTCCCCATGATCTCTGCATGAGTCCTCCTGACGTTACAGGGAACTGTGGAGGTTGGCCTCAGTCTGTACTCCATCTGACAGGCTATAAAATAAACGCAGAATCTCGCCTTTTCCTCTTCATGAATTTGCCATGCCAGATCAAAGGAGTGGGAATTTGGGACCAGTGCAGTACTGATGCAGCTGGCAGAGTTGTTTATTTGAGAGGCTAAATTCAACCTTCGCTTGGTCGAATAACTTAATTGTGCTTACTGGGAGCCTGCTTTTTAAAAGGTTCAATTCTTTCTGCTGCCAAGAATCAGAGTTTGCTTTCAGCGTGTTGAAATTATCTCAGGGGAAGGCTTTTGTGAGCCAAACCATTCCAAAAGCATTCTTAATTGCTTTCCACACTCTTGTGAAACAGGAGATTATGCAGCAAATTCACATTCTAAAACAGAAAAATTAAGGGGAGAGAAAAGTGAAAAAAACAGCCTGACAGATAAAAATAATCATCTTAACCACATACCTTAAATAACAATATGCAACTTCAGATGTTCAGAGTTTTTAACAAGCATTGTGTCCCCCATGGAAAACTATAATCAGGTTACATTAGCAACAGAACATACGCTATGTAGGTCTATTCAAACAAATTGTACAGGCTGCTATTTGAAAACGATTTGGCTGGCCTATACAGATGCATATTATCTTTGTAAATTGTCCCATAAATTAAACAGAACTTATAAGATGTAGAAAGACTTCTGAAGAGTAAATAATTTTTCCTTTCTCTTGGTTTGCTTTTATTAATATGTCAGAAGTTTCAGGAAGGATGAGATTATCTTTCATGGTAGAATAGCAATGCTGACACAACAATATCGAAGCTATCATTGAAAAACATTAGTCTGCAGATAGTTTTCATCTATTGTACTGAACTACAAACATATTTCTTCAGGTTTTGGCGGCAATGCCTCAGTACAAAGATAGACAAAAGGAGCAGTTGAATACAGCCTCTGTAATCAACAGCTTTGTAGTCTTCAACATGTCTAGGATTATGTCAGGAAAATTCAGAGAATTTCTGAAGTTTAGAGAACAAGGAACCAGAAAGCTTTGAAGACAGATTAGTTAAAAACAGAATGTCTATAAGTATTATGAATCATTTAATACAGATATGGGTGCAGATGGGTCAAATAGATATCAGTCTAAATTCATATAGGATGTGACAGGTTTTGTCTCTTCAGTGATTCTTCTGTCAGCTCGAATAATTTGCAGAGGAATATATCTGCTTTTTTCCCCCTCTCATTCTGTCATTCAGTAAATATAAGTATCCAAGCAGAAGCCTTTTCTAAATCTGTGTGCATGAGTATGCTTCTTTGAAAATAATTGTACAGGAAGCTCTCAGCATTTAGGTGACTTCTGTGCTTATAAAATAAGCATAATTTATAGGTGTTCCCTGACCATTTTCTCTGTAAACAGAATACAAGAAGAGCAATCCACAATTAGTGGTAGCTCAGCTTAAAGCCAGGGAATGTCAATATACTAGGAAATTTAGGAGTCTGACATAAAATCATCAGGCTTGAAGCAATCTTAGGTGAGACACTTGCTAAAACAGGCAGATGACAGGAACATGCAATACAGGTTAGCCAATGCACACCATATGAAATATTCCCGCCTACAACCATGTTTAAAATTAGCATGCCGCTCACAAAAAATAATAACAGTTTTTCAGTACATGATGCTATTTCGTGTTAAGGTGGAGTGAGTTAGGCTGAAGTAATGCATGTAGAAAAGTAAAAGGCCTGTAGCCTCTCTACTACTTCTGTATAAAAGATATCTACAGGTCTCGTAAGCTGCCATGGAAAGGTGTGTTCGCCTGGAAGTGATTTAGAGATATTATCGAATTCTCAGTCAGAAAGTAGATTTTATTAGATTCAATCTCATTAACTAACTCCAAAGTAAATTTCTTATAGATTAGGAATATATCCTCAGAAGCTGGATATTTTCAAATTCAGTTGATATAGCACAGTTAGACATCGGTGAGGCCTTTGACCCATTGCTGTCTGACATACTGATAAAAACATATTATGCAAAATCAATTTAGTACACCTTAAATGAATTTAAAACTGATTAAATGAGAGATCTCAAAGGACAACAGTTTTGTAGTGGTGCTGTTTCTAGTGGAAGTCCATAGGATCTATTCTTGATCACAGATAAAAATATCACTAGGTAAAATATTACTATATTCGTAAGATTTGCGGAACCTGTCATATTCCGAAATAATGTTAAGAAAAATCTGGATTATACAAAGTGACTTAATGGTTTGGTGACTTGGGTTTATTTGAATTACTGGTACTTTTAACAGAAAACTATAGGAGGGGGGAATTATTCACATCATACTTATTGCATGAGAAACTTTACTTTGAAGAATTTAGAAGGTAAGACAATTAACTAACTAATCATAGGTGTGCAACATGGTACCGTGCTATGACTTATATATTTATTTTTAATAACTGTTGAATGGGACATTGATGAAAATGCTGTACTGTGCGCTGCAAGGTATTACACATTACAAGCCCATCTGCAGAGTGAATGACGAGGAACAGGGAGAGAACTTCCCCAAAACCTCTCTTTTTCACCCTGCTGCACAGTTCTTCGGGAAGGAAGAGACACTTCTGACCCCTCCTCCTCCAGAAATAAAGTAGCAGATGTCAGAAGAGATTTCTGGTAATCAGAACTAGAGAACTCATTTAGAAAGTAACACCAGGGTATATAAGCTAGTTCCCAAGCAACTGCATCACTACCTACAAGTACAAAAAAAGAATGACATGTGATTTTCACATATATGGAAAAAGAAGCCCATTGCATTTGCATGAAATAAAATGGCCAGGCCCCACATAATGTATCAAATAGCAGTAGATCTGGACAAACATTGGAGTTTGCAATTGAGGTAATAAAATTAAGAGGCCAAAAAAAAAAAAAAAATTTTAAAAAAAATGTTTTCTGTTCAGCAAACAAAAAAGAACTACAAGAATTCTGTTTAAACTCATAAGTTTCATCTGACTCACAAGGGCGTTTTTTAGAGTTTTAGTGTCACGTTATTCAATCATTTTAGAATTCAGGTCACTTCAAAAGAAAAAAGTAATTTCAAAGAAAAAAATCAAAGTCATTTCATTTCTATAACATTAGAACATTCTGTGTATTCCTGAAAATAAATACATGGAAGTCTGCCTTAAAAACTGAGAATATTTTTATGTTTTCAAAGATCCATTTTTATCCGCAACAAAATCTTGTTTCTCAGATTGCATCCCATTTCACATTTCAGCCTGTCCTTACAACATCACTGAACCTGTAAATCAGGTGAAAATGTATTTCAGAATATGTAAAATAAAAAGGTTAGGCTGTGTAAATTAGAGTCTCCAAATGTCAGTGCTACATTATTTCATACTGTTGTTCACTGATCTTTTCTATCATTCCCTTTTTGAAGGACTCAGTGTAAAGGCTGTAGAAGAGGTGAGGCAAACGTTATACTCAACGGTATTTTTCTCTTCTGCAAAGATTATACAGAGAGAAAGTCAAAACAAGTGTAATGACTCATAAAAGATTAGCAAAATGTCATATGTAAGTAGCACTCTTGTGATGACATCTACAGAGGAACCTCACTGGTAATCTTCTGTTTGACAAACCAAAACCATGACAGAAAACAGTGAAAGACTGGAGAAAAATCTCAGCATAACATAGCTCTGAAGGGAACTCACAGTCAGCAGGTTGAGATGGGAAAAAGTCATTCCACTATAGTAATAT
Source organism: Psophia crepitans (assembly GCA_013399095.1). Lineage (NCBI taxonomy): Eukaryota > Metazoa > Chordata > Aves > Gruiformes > Psophiidae > Psophia > Psophia crepitans. The sequence goes on along the minus strand of VWZZ01005830.1, from coordinate 27,105 downwards.
TGTCATGGCATGCATATATAAGAAATGAGCATAGGTACACCTGCGTACTCTGGTCACTCTTGTGGTATTGATTTCCAAAGTCCATTGGAAGATTTCCGTAAGAGCTGCATGGCTAAATCCCAGAGACAGCAACAAAAATCTCAAGCCTGCATCTGAAGTATTTAAAGACTGCTTACTTTCATTAGATATAATGAAATCTTAGATCTGTATTTAGACAAACTATATGCAGTGCATAATAAGTAAAAGCTTCCCAAAAAAAGAGTAAAACTTAATCCAAAATGTTAAACCCCACTCACTAAGAGGAAATATTGTGAAAAGTTCGTGCCATCTACTTTTGATTGAGCACAACATAAACTTCAGCATAAGCTTTTGAGATCTTTTTGGAGATTAATAACCTTTGATTAATCTAAACATTCTGTTAAAAAATCAGTTTCTGCCTTGTATTTTTCAAGTGGGACTTCTGTCCAGAGTGAGAGGTTTCTTCCACCATTGTCACCGATACTTTCTGATTTGAGTTTGTTTTGATCCCAGTTATTGAACCTTGAAAAATAGATCAATGTAAAGTCTTGAAGAAATTGTAAAGAATGTAAATCACATTTACAGTGAAGAAACAGCAAGGGTATGTCAGTTTAAATGGGCATCTTAAATTTTGTTTAAAATCCATCATTAAGCAAAAATGCCTGACATGATTCTTTTAAAAGAATTCAAAATTAGCTCCTATTACTAGAGAAAATCAACAACTGAAACATCAATAAAGAGGTGTAACCCTTTTTAACCTAGGTGGTGGTGAGGTCATATGTGGCCTCCATATCATTCCTCACTCTCACACTTAATCACAGAAGCAAAAGAATTTATTTTTTTTTTAATTCTCCCAAATAGCAAGCTCACAGGTCCCCCAGTGAGACAGTTCCTACAGAGTCAAATCTTGGACTGAGATGTTACGGGAAGGGACTTTGGTCCGAGCAACCTGTAATTATACCAGAAATCATCCTTACCAGGTAAAAAGCTAGAAGTGTTTTTTTCACCCTCTCCTGTCAAGAAAACACATCATTCACAATTCACATCTTTTCTGATGACTTTTACTTTACTTCATAATCCACAGAAAGCTGATATGAGAGTCCCTCCCCTTACCAGAGGTCAATCTGCTCTTTACAGGTTTCTCAATCTTGAAACTCAGTCTGCCGTCTCATGAGAGCAACTGTATGAGATCAGACTGAAAGCACATCTCCTCCAGTAAAGTTTCCGACAGACATCAACAGCAGGAGCCTTGTAAGAAGTTTATACAGAGCTTTTAACAGGGTAAATACACAGTGATAATTTCCTCAGAACATGCTTCCAACCTCCAGCAACTTGTGTCTCAGTTAATTCCTCAAGCTGAGAGAACATGATTGTTTTTAACAAGAACTTGGTGGAGTTTTCTTCATCAGAGTGCCCATTTTTGAAGCCATATATATTTCCAGAGTCCACAACATCCTGCAGCGGGAAGTTCTGCAACTGAACTACAAATTGTGCAAAGCACACCCTCCACCTTCCTGCAAGACCCAGCCTGATGCTCCTCTCCTTTCTCCTCCTTCCCACATGGACTCTGGGACTACTTTCATTCTCTTTCAGCACTCTGGCCAGTCTAGGGCACTTCAGAATCTCCTGATCCCTAGCTGATCAGTTCAGGGCTCTTCCCAACGCAACACTAAGACTCCCATCTTCATAATCAATATTCTTGTTCTCTAGCTTTGTTATTGGAAGAAATAGTAGGTCACAGTATCACCTTATTTGGGTTAAATGTTTGCAACCTGTTGCACCTGTTGTCTTACTGGTTTCTCAAGTAGTTAAGAGGCAAATTCAGGAAAACAGAGATCAATAGCAACGTCTTGAAGGATAACACCAAACCTGCTATGACAAACACAAAAAAAAGCCTAATCAGTCTTGGAAGCATGTTGTAATATATTCCCTACATCCCACATTGTTAAGCATATGAGACAAATACCTACGAGTCATGACATAACATTCAATTACTGGAGTTTGAGTGAGATCCCCAGCTAAGAGAACATGCTCTTCAGAGTGCCTGAAGAAACCATAACCTCCACAGGGCATCACCTTGGAAGGTACAGGATCTGTTGATAGCCTGAAGGAATAATTAACTAGAGATGGTCACAACACTGTAGACAGATGGCAAGGAACTAACCAGGGAATGAAGAAAACCTTCCACAATGCCTTTTTGACAATTTTATGCAAACAGTTGCCCATTCCAGAACTATCACATAAAGTGAATCTGAACCTAAGTACCTTCTACAACCAAAGGGACACTTTAGACACCACACCTGTTCTCTCAAAAACCTCATGCTGAAGTCCAAAACAGATTTCTGACTTTGGCAGAAAACTTAAAGGAAAAGGGTTTTATTCACTGCCCTATCAGAATAACGATAAATTCCAAAAGCATGAAAATGAAGTAGAGTTGATACTCTCTGGTAGTAATCAAAATTTTTTTCACTTTTAACTTTCATTGGGAATGTCAGTCAATTCATACCATACGAGGAACCTGGCTTCTGCCTAAGATGGGCAATTTTCACCCATTTTCTTTTCTGTTTGAAATATAGTCTCAAGAATGTGTCTGACACAGGGGAAACAAGCCCTGAATATAGATCAAACCTCCACCCAGATACCTTCTAATGAATCCTGGGTAAGAGACTCAAAATGCCCATCAAAATCACATGCTCAACCAAAAAATCATAGCCACTACAATACTATGCCACTGGGTTTATTGTCAATTTACAAAGATTTTTTTTCTCAGAACAGTGCAAGTACTCACAGAAAGACATGAAGCTTTGTCAAGATTCTTGCTAACTTTAAGAAATCTTAAAACAAATTTTGATTTGAAATGAAACACAGGTCTAAACAAGATTGGCTCACTTTTGCATTTGTACGAAGATCTCAAAGCCTTGTCACTTCTGCAAGCAGAATATTTAGAAAGTTCTTGATGGAGCTTTCAACCCTGAGGATTCAAACATAGGTCTGAGGTATTTTAGAATGGTACAAGCTGCCAGAAAACATAGTTTCAAAATCTGAGCTGTAAAAGGCAGAAAGCTTTACCGAAACCACTGTTTTCCCTGTGACATTACAAACCTTTCTTGGAGGGTGAACAGTTCACTCCCTGGCATAGGCAATGTGTTCTAAAAGAGGTCTCGGCACCTGGTTTGGTGCAAATTGAGCCTGCCTTCTGCTAAAGCAGCAAGAATTCTCCTGCAATAAAGTGTAGCAAGTACGTACTACCAAATGTTTTTACCAAATCTGGCAGAGATAAAGACGTCCTTTGCTCCATCCCCTTGACAATGCTATTATTTGACTTCTTGGCATGTCTTGCAGGTGATACCATCTCCCAAGCCCAACTTTAGTTTCCCTTACATACTGAACAAACAGTGCCCTTCTCACAGTTATAATCTTGTTATAAACTGTGTGAAAACTTCTGTGAAGTTGTACTGATGGAAAGCAGCCTAATTTATCCGCAGAGTTTCCAGGAGAAAACCTTCTTGTATAATCACAATATGCACCAGGACAGATCCTGGTTCAAAAATAAAAGTCTACAATGTCTTACATAAATCTAGGGGTTGAGTGAGGAAAGGGCAGTGCTCTGGAGGTCATAAATATTCTGGCTATGCTCACTCCATATGCTCTAAAGTCCAACTATAAATAGCCTTCAAATTGCTACACATCTCAAGAAAGTTGAGTAACTCAGCTTTCACTTTGTAATGCGAGGGTAAAAGTCTAATGATGCCACAGAAGGGCAGAGGAAAAGAGCTGCTGAAGCCATGTAGACATCTGCTGAAAGGGTCCTAGCTGTGAATTTCCATAGAGAGAACCAGCTGGCTTAACACAGACAAAGAAATGAGAAAGTACAAGGCCAGCCAGAACAAGGTCAGCTCTGTGTGGGGAGCGAGCAAAGCAGCTAAACACTGACGTTAGTGGTCTATGTATGGCAGAAGGGAACAGCCATACACACCTTTACTTCCACACATCCAATTCCCAGCAAATTCCATAGCCAGCTACGACTTTAGACTTTTTTTTTTTTTTTACGTGTCAACCACAAGTCTTATATATTGATATGTCAGGGAGCAAAAGCACTGCAAACAGAAATTGGGTCATCTGCAACCCCTTTCCAGATTGTTTACTAATGAATATAATTGACTTTGAAATGCCCTTCCAAGCAAAAACCACTAATGTGCTGGACCCTGTAGCCTTCTTGCTTCCTCTGTTCCCCCGCCACTCTTTTTAGCCTTTCTATGTTCCTTTCTCCTGCCTATTCAATCCATTACCCTAGTTCTGGGCATCCCACATCCCAGGTAGTACCTAGGTGAATTTGGACACAACCACCAGCACTTACCATGCTGGAGCTGCTTCTCTCGTACTGCCCTTGCAACAGCCTTCAGTGAGTTCTCAATGTTACTATGAGAAGGACTCTGTCATCTGTTTGGCTTCACACACAAATGTGATCCACTCAGAAGTCATCTCTCCCATGCCCCAAATGACAATTTAGGATCAATGCTGAATTGTAAATAAATATCCCAAAAGCACTCAAACGCGAAGCTGACTCTTTTCCCTTTCTGTAACAATCAGAGCAGGTGAACCACAGCATTTCAACAGGCAAGAAAAAATTCTAATCAACTTTAGCTTATTATTGCTTTTTCCTATTAGCATGCTACTTTTGACAGTTACATCTCAAAGTCCTCAAAATATCCAAAGAAAAAAAGCTATGTATTACTTCTTTGAGGACATTACAAAAAAAACCTCAATTTAAACAATCTCCCTAGAATCACAGCCAATTTATTTTGAAAACAGAAATGAATCCATTTTTCTATGAACAGTCTTCTACTCCAGGCAATCAAAGCAAGCAGATCATGAAACCTAGTATTTGATACATTTTTCACAGGCACGGTTTAGAAAACATCTATGCTTAGGCCACAGATCTGTACATACAACACTTTCTTTGAGAAGTGTCTAGATGAGCTAAGCTCATTGATCTAAGATTTTGTGGATCTGAAGTTTTTGAAGGGCAGCCAAAAGTTTCGCTTCATTTTCAGCTTCTTCCAGAACTTGAGATCTTGCTTCTTGTTCCTAAAATACTTAAACATATTTACATTGTAAACAACTTTATGCTGAGATGTATGAAGTGGGAAAGGTCAAAAAAAGAAAGGCATCCTTAACGTCTTACTGTCTATTTCAAGTTAACCATCGAAGACAGATTTTATTCTAAAAACAGGTCTTACTCTCTGAATTGAAAAATGATGCGGTTTTCATTTGTTTATTTTTTTAAGTGTTGTCACACTCCTCTGTCACTCCTTTCAAGATGCACAGGTTCAATTGCTTGGCCCCTATGTTTACTACAAAACTCTTCCTGATAATATGAGGATGACCTTTCTCCACAGAACTCCCATCTCATAAGCATTGTCTCTCCGTAAGCCCTTGAAAGGACACACCATAACTGAAGTGGGCAATTTTAATTGACTGCATAAAGATTCTGAAAGCACTTACTCGGCTTCAGACAGAGCACAAGTTGTGTATTGCAATGGAGTACTCATTGGTGTTACGCGTTTATTCAGAGTGCCGAGTCCTTTTTCCAAGAGTCTGCTACCCCCAAACAGCTCACAAATGGAGGATGCTGTCTCCCATGGAGTATGTTTTGCTTCCACCTTGGCTGGTCCCATGTCAGAGAACAAGTTTCATAGCAAACTTCTCTGCACTGTTTTCAGAGAAATTCCAGTCCTTCAAACTACCGGGCTGAAAACTGGTACCTCAGCCCAACCCTAAAAAAAAAGGAAGCCTGATTTACCAATCTTTCTACAAGATGAGGTGCTCCAATTTGAGCAAGCAATCATTTGGTCTCAATAATGGTCTTCTGCACCTGGTATGAGAAGCACACTATATATCCCCAACAGACAGTGGTAAAATTCCTATATACGGAAGCATCAACAATGCAGCGATATCATGAAATCAAACAGAAAGTGTAAGTGAAGTAAGATTTGCAAATGAAGTTACTTTTTACTTTAAAATTAAAACAGGTCAGTACAAATTGTCCGGGTCATCATAGATAACTGCATAGCTATTCAAGTTTTCATCTTCTACAATTTTGAAAATTGCTCTCCAAACTGTGAACTGGAAATACACCATTTTCAATAATTACAGGCAGGGTCATAAAAGCATTCTTCTGTAGAATTTAAAAAAAAATCATTTCATATCAAAGGCCAAAATCCGTTAGTCCTGAACTACAGAAAAATACACGAGTTTGATCAGCTGAAATTTTTCTGCCTGCAGCCCAAGCTTTAGGGATATTTATGGATCAATTAAAAGCACCTGCAGAAAACTCAGATTTGATCCTCAGAGTAGCACACAGCTGTCCTGATAGCTTTGTCTAGGCCAGAAAAAATGATTCACATTCTGTTTTGATTAGCTAATGTGATTATTGCTTCAACATTGTTTCACAAGGGATTGAAGCAGTGAATGCCATACCTAAAAATGCATTGAATATCAATTCTTGCACTAAAGAGTCACATCTTTTTATCTTATGGCTATAACAGCTCTAGCAAGTATCCACAGTCTAGAGCGATTCTAAGCTCGTAGCTGACACAACAGCATCTTCTGGCAAACTAAGCTTTCTAACTAAAGCGCAGAGGCGAAGGTCCTTCTTGTCACCTGCACTGCATAATAGCTACAACCACTGAACTAAATAATCTGAACCAGAGATGCCAACTCATCCTTTGTGCAATGAGGCCGCAGTTCTTACAAGAGCTTGTTCAGTGAGTGAGACCTAAAAATGTTCTAAATCACATTTGGCTTGAAGCCAAAAATTTCAATTAAATGTTAGAGAAAGAAAGAAGGAAAAATAAATTCAACACAAGACACACTACGTGCAATCACCAAACTACTTTCTCTTGGGAATGTTTTGCAGAAGTCCTTGGAAATAAAACCCACTGCAGATATCATTATAGTAAAGGTTTGCAAAAAAATTATTTAAGTGAAGATTGTTTGGAGATGGGGATTAGTTTCTTTGAGTAGACTCCTTGAATACAAACCTTATTAAGGTTCATCTCCTTTTTCCAGGACTTCTTGACTGCCTTCGGAGTAAGCTGTATCTCCAGTAATTTTTCAAAATTTTGACCTGGCAGTGGCTGCGTCTTTAGTGTGGAGAAGGGTTTCATACAGATCTGAGTCAGGACTCTTCAGGGCAGATAGAGTAACATGTAGTTTACATTTTATTTAATTAGGGAATTTGATTAAAACACGGTGTTGTTTTTTCAGCATATGGGCTGAATTGTATGCAGATAATCTTTTTATATGTACAAATGACAGTAAGTTATGCAGGCTGTCTCACAATTTACACATGCGATCTTAATTTGTGCTTATAGAAGGTCTCCTCTCTGAGCTGCAGAACTGCAAATTATAAGTGAGGTCAATGGAAGATATAAGGACTTCATAACCCTAACATAAACTACCATGGGCATGCATCAGCTGAAAATGCAGACCTCATGTCCAAAAGATGTTTTGACTGGAGAGGGTGGAAAGACTGGGTTTACTGGCTGTGAGAAAGACATCTGCATCACCCACAGCAAAATCTGCTGTCTCCTCCTGTTGAAGTTTCATTCCCATTAGCACTAAGCAGTACTGCTGATGTAGCTCAGCAGGTCATCTGGACACTACAAAAAATCAAGTGAGCTCCCCAGAAAGCAGACTTTCTGGTCTACATTTAGAATTGAAGTAGGATGAAAGTCAAGATTCTAGTGAGAGTTTTTCTGATACTCTCTTCTGTGCTGCTATGGAAAATAAATGAAACTGTATGAAGAACTAAGTAAGAACAGCAAAACTTCTTCTAAGAAATTATGCTAATATACTCATTTGGGAAAGCCTGTGAGGAAACAAAAGGGGAAACAATTCAGAAGGGCTTCCCAAGTTCTGTTATCTCCCTCCATTTTTATTACAAAAATGGGGGCTGATTATAAATATATCTGTACAGCAATAAAAACTGCAAAAAGCTACAAAGGTAATGCTTCAAATTTAATGCAAACAGCATACCCAAGTTAATACTGCAATCTGCATAATATGGAGAAAGAACTTAATGACTCTTGACAGATATTCACTACAAACACTATATATATATGTATCCTAATTACTATAGGTGTTACAAAAGCCACCATGTAAATAATCAAAAAGTAGATAAATCAGTTTTAATTTTTGTTCTTTTTCAAAGTCTGCCTTTGTTTATGGAAGGTACATATACAATCGTGAAATCATAGAATCATTCTGGTTGGAAAAGACCTTGAAGATCACCAAGTCCAAACATTAATCCAACACTGCCAAGTCTGCCACTAACCCATGTCCCTAAGCACCACATCTACAGATCATTTAAATAACCCACAGATGGTGACTCAACCACTGCCCTGGGCAGCCTCTTCCAGCGCTTGATAACCCTTTCAGTGAAGAATTTTTTCCTAATACAAGCATGCATGCAGCACACGATCTGCTTCCTAAAGACCATGCTTGTTACAACCTCCAAGTACTTTTATCCCATCTAAGGGACACAGAGAGAGGAATGAAATGGGTTCAGCAGATATGTTCCACTTCGCACAAGTACTGCTGGGCAGCTGTTTGTACTTGTATTTGTGAAATGTGTTTGTATGAACTCAACAAAAAAAAAGGCCTAAAGCAGATGTAGTATTGCCTTGTTGCTAACCAGTAGATGTCTTGCTTTACAGATGTTGTTGCGCTGCTCATGGGCATTCTAGCCATATGCAGGCATGTGGCTTGATCAAAACTCGGCCCGGTATGTAACGGCTACTTTGAACCAGGGCTGAACAAAGTTCATCCTTCGTTCATTTTTATTTAAACAGCATTCATCATCAGTTCAACTGATGCTACAGATGCTGATGCTAATTCTTTCTATTATAGACAGGCCCTAGGGTTTTAAACTGTATCCATCAATCTAAGTACATCTACCCACTCCAACATTTAAAGACAGTTTAGGTCACTAGTTATGAAACCTGTGATAACAGTTATCACAAGTTATCGCAAATAATGTACTAGGAATTTTAAAATTTTTTTTAATTGTATAAGCATTTTAAAACTTTTTTTTTTGGGTGGGTTTTTTTTGGGGGTGTTATAAAGGGAGGCAGCTAAGTACATAATAAGGATAATGTTTATTCACTGAAAGAAGTATAATCCTCATATTTCTGTAGGAGCTTAGAATTTTACCTGCCAGAAAATATTTTATGTCTGTTCAGTAAGTAGCATGAGAAAACTTTTTTCAAATATTATATCTTTAGTTATTTGCATCATTTCTTGCAATTAAAATTGTAAGAACTCTTCACAAAATGGCACTTAGGATCTTTCCAACCATAATTAACGTTTTCATGTGTTTTGCAATTAATTAGAAAGTTAGAAAACTGCATTCCTCAATACTTATTTGGCATTTCATTTCTAATTAGTCAGATATTGATGTTCTGCTAATACAAGTGTCCTGCAACAAGAGCTTCTCAAATACATGTATTAGGGGGATCAAGACAGGCTCTTCATAGTCTAGAAATAGTAAGAAGCCTTCACAACTTTCAGCAAATTAAAATACAGTAAAGAATTATCTTGCTGATAGTGAGGAGTGAAGAGAGGAATTCTGGGGAAGAAAAAAAGAGGGGGATGTGGGATGAGGAAAGAAGGTACATTGCCTAATCATGTCAGGGTTGGGGCCCAAGAATTTTGTTTACCTAGTGATTTCAACTCTTGCTGTCTACACTAAGAATCACTTCACAACACAAATGATAAGCAAAACAACTTCTTATATGTAAGATTCTTCATCATTCTGGGGTAAAGAGTTTAATAATCTAAGAAGTAGTCAACAAGATCTAATTATATTACCTACTCCCATTAAACAAAGGAGAGGCTTTTTCCTTTCTATTGGGTGGGTTTTTTTCTGTAGATTGATTCTACCCAGTTCCAGTGAGCACAATGGGAGTTTGGGGACTGATACCAGTAGACTTACATTCTACAAAGAGCCAAAACTTAAGAAACTCAATGAATCACAGTCAAGTCACTCATGGGAAAAACAAAACCACAAAGGAAATCTTTATAGCATTCTCATTGTTTATTTTGATAAAACACAAGTAGACATTAGAAATTATATACTTGCCACTCCTCATAGGCTGAGGCACATGGACCACAGCCACAGCTAGGGCAGTGTTCTGACTTAGCATTGTTGACCCAATGGCAGGAAGCTGCAGTAAGGTCTAAGGACTGAAAGATTCTCTTGCAGGAGTCAGGCTTGCAAGTGAAGCAAAGCAAAGGGCAGAAAAATCTTTTGCTTTATCTTTGTTCAGCACCTCACTCCTGACTGGTGATGCTAAGAGCCACCGTCACAAAAATAATTAGTACAGAATATGCTTCCTTCAGGACTGCACATTTGGTTTATTGCTCTGAAACTCTGTAAGTATAGACTTTTACACACATTCACTATATGCTTATTAATTCATGTGGAAACTCTTCCTCTCATTTCCCCCTATTACACCATAGTCCAATAAATGCTTGTTCTGAAGTTAACTATCCTTCTAGACGATGTTCACAGCAACAAAAGTTGACCTGAGAAATAAAATTTAATTAACGTCATGATCTTTATGATCTAGAAGGAAAGCTCAAATCACCCTTTCCAGACCTACTTCTAAAAAGCTATTCTCTGATTATGTATTTCTCTTAGAATTGTCAGAAACATTAAATCTAGCTTACCCAGTTTGGCCAACAGGCTCATAACTTGTGAGATTTTTCAGTTCTCAGCTGAAGATCGAGCCTTTGACTTAAGAGCAGAGATATTTTTTTCACAAGTTAGGATTTTGCGTTATACTACATCCCTAAATGACAAAGAAAGAGACAAAAATAAAAGTTTTAGCAGAAATCGCCTCCAAGGTTGGTTCATAACTGTTGTGTATGATGCCATTATTCTTCCTGTTATCTAGCAGCAACATAGGTACCGACATGTTCAAGATTAAGACACCTAAATTTAAGGAATGGAATTTAAGTACTCAGTTCAGTTGACTAAACATGGTATTTGACATGCCCATGACATAGATCTGATACAGTGCTATAAATCCCATTCAAGTGTCTCAGATACTTTGTCATATTTAAAATGCTTACAACAGATAATTAAAACATACATTTAGGGCAAGTTATTCAACTTGACCAACTTGCCATGACTTGAAGGACAATTCAGCTGATCCAAAGTAGGTATCTGTTTTAGAGCAAGTAGCATCACTCTACAGCTCTATTGATAAGGAACAGGATTCAGATGCTTGAACATAATCATCTAAGACCATCTGAGATGCTCAAGGGAAGGCATCTTGCATCACCTGGAGGGCAGACAAGCTACTCCAGAGTGTTCTAAATTATGTTATGCACCTGAACACCACCCTGGATTTCCCTTGACAATGACACTAAAGCAACTACCTCACATGTAGGTAGTTAGAACTGGACACCTATTTCAGGTGTCAGTCTCAAGCTGAATCCTGTCTCTACTGTCCTTTTTGGTAGGCTGTGACTGAATTTACAACATCAAAAACCAAGCAGCACTGGACTCCTTTAAACTTCACAAAGCAGCAACAAGGTGACACACAAAGTGTTCTACCCTGGGCACATCACAAGTCTCTGAAGAAGGAGTTTCTATTATCATTAAAATAGGACTTTGTAGCTCTGAATGTAGCTTTGCAAAGGTTCATTATGTAACAACAAAATGAATCACAACTAAAGGTGTATTTACTTCTAATCTTGTGTAGCTTATGTTTTGTGGTGGGTTTGTCAGGATTTTATTTTTTTTGAAGAAAGAGAGGGAGATGTCTAAAAAGGTGTTCTTCTCAGATTCTTTATGCTGGCTCAGGAACTTTATTTGATGATGCACCATTATTACTCTTCTCGAAGTACCAGGGGATTTAATACATTTTTGAGCAGAGGTTTCAAGATTAAAAAGAATAACTTAAAAAAATAAAATTACTACCATACTTTTGAACAGGCAAAGAAACATAATGCCATGAGACCTATGAGACTACTGCTACGCCTAGCTCTATCATTCCAAATCATAAATGTTAATCACTGGGAAAAAGATATTCAGACCAATCAAGTAGCACAAGATGGTGATAAAAAACAATTGTACCTGTTCTCCAGTTTCTGGGCTTGCTAATATCAGTAAAAAGGTAAATTCCAACTACAAGTTTTATTAGTGTTGAAAATGTTGAAAGGTGGCTTCACCTTCACCTTTTCAATCAAAATCAGCCACCCAAAGAGCTTTTATTATATGAGATTCATAGAGTGAATTTCAGAGTAACTGCGATGGTTATGTGCAGGGCTCGACTCCCTTTTCTCTGACAGATCTAGGCCATCTGAGCAGGTTTTAAACATTCTTCATCACCTTTGAGACTGAAATTAAGAGGAGGTATGCAGTACTCAGTCTGAAAGTTCTATAGTATTGAAGGCTAGCAGAGAAACTTAACACATGGAGTTAACCATGAAGGGATATGATGCTATTTTAATAACCAACATTAATGACAAGATTGCTAGCAGTTGCAAAATTAGCTGCCTCTCTGTCCTGTTTGTGGTGTCTGTTGCTCAAGTCCTTTAACTTTTCCTCAAAAAATCTACTATGTTACACAGATCTTTGAGCAACTGCAAAAGCCAAAACAACCTGGGCTACCAACTGGAAGACATATACTGAAAAGTAGAGACAGACANCTTTGAGCAACTGCAAAAGCCAAACCAACCTGGGCTACCAACTGAAAAGTAGAGACAGAATGTATGGCCCTTGTTTTAAAATCCATTCTATATTTGATTCTTACCATTAAAAATAACTTTGGGTTTCATTTTTTTCTGGCTGTTTTATTCAATTCCAGACACAAAATTATTTAGGCCAGCTGAGGAAGCCTGATGTTGAAGGTCAGTGTGTATGATGGGATGGCAAAATGATGGCTATGCTTAAAGAGAGATGAAGGGATAGGGACTTGAAAGCATTCAGAGGTAGGAGGAAGTCCCCTCAAACAGCACAGAAAAGGAAAAAAAGTAGATCTAGTTCAGGAATCCTGACAAGCTCACTGGAAATTTAAGTGGCAAAATAAAAATCTCATAGAAAATTACTACTATAAATTACTATGCTGGTAAAAAGAAAAGCAAGGAGTTGTGCTCTCTTACTACAAAAGTACTAAAGTCATTGGCATTACTGTTCACTGGGGTGAGGGACATATAACTCAGAAAACCAATTTTTGTAGAAGAACGTATTTGTAAGTATACAGAAGTTCTTAATTGTTAATATGTAGTTACTAATCATAGAAATCATAGAATCATAGAATCATTAAGGTTGGAAGAGACCTCCAGGATCATCTAGTCCAACCGTCCTCCCACCACCTATTACCCACTAAACCATGTCCCTAAGTACCACATCCAACCTTTCTTTAAACACCCCCAGGGATGGTGAGTCCACCACCTCCCTGGGAAATCTGTTCCAATGCCCAACCACCCTTTCTGAGAAGAAATTTCTCCTCATCTCCAACCTGAGACTTATGTGACTTATAATGGTTTTTTAAGCATTAGGCACCAAGTTCTGTTTCCTCCCTTTCTTCAGTATTTTTCAGAAGGGGAAAAAAGATCCATTTGTGTGAGTGCCAATACTCCAACCTGCCTCACTACAATTCTCAAAAGCTCTTCCAGAATTCCAGCTTCAGCCAATTCTTTCCACTACAAACTTAGCAGAACACAATACCAAACAGAGGAAATTATGGTTTAATTCACAGATTCAGACTGTACTCAGGATATCGAGCAGCATCAGAGCTCAGGTCTTCAATATATAGCTAAAGAGAAGAACCTCAGATTGGCTGTAGACATGCACAACCTCAATGCATTTTAAAAAGTTACAGTCAGATCACCATTATCCACAGACTACAAGGCTCGGGGACAAGCTGTACCTGATGCACTGGGAGCTGCTTCTCGTTAACAGGTCCAGCAGCAACAGTAACATCTCTATTTTCCTGTTAGTTAACTATCTAATACTCATTAAATATGATATGATAATAAAAGACATTCAATTCAATCACAACTAAAAAAAGAGAAAAAGTGAAAAAATCTAATGGAGCAATAGGCTTGGTTTCATTTTTCAAAGAAAGCATGTATTGGACAGAAGCCTAAGTTAAAGATTGTTAAAATTAAAAAAAGAAGGACAGGCACAATCTCTTCATCATTCTCCTCTTCACCAACTATCGTTTTGTCTTCTTCAATGCTCGAAAGTGTTTACAATACTTAAGAATGACAAAGTCTTACAAAGCAGGGTTCCATAAAAAGCCATAGGCAGACATGCCTTTCTCCAATGTATAGTTAGACATTTGTGGGAAACACTAATAAAATGTCTTCCACAAATGTGAAAAGAGCACAAAATAAAAACAGAACAAAAAGCAGAAGCCCGATACAGCTTCTTTCCTCTGAAACAGGAACGATTGTTCAATACCTGCACAAATTAGCATTATGTAAGTCCTCCTGCAATAGTGTTACGTGAAATGTTGGCTATCACTAACAACAGAAAGAATATGACAAAGCATTCATCACAGTATGAAGCCATATTTTCCTCTTATTCTCATTTCTTTCTTCTGTTAGAGTCTACTCCCACTTGTTGTCTGGCTTCAGCCATTACTGAAGTTCCTTAACAGAACAACTTCAGTCCTCCTTCACAAAAGAGAACTACTGGATAAAAACAAAATGTCTTTATCAAGGCAATAGTCACTGGAGACCCTCAGCAACAGCCGACGAAAAGAAACAGAGAAATTGTTTGTCCATTATGCTACTTCCTTCGCCAGTGGGCTCCAATCACAGACTTCTTATTTCATGGACAACGACAAATTAAAAAATTCTCCTTATGTGAGGGGAAAGGAGAGACTACAGAGACAAAGGATTTTCAAATAATAATTTCTACTAGAAACAATCATGTTGTGAGAGCCAATATATCATTATGTACAAAGCTCTAACATCCCCTCAATCTCCAAAACTACCTGTCTTCTAATACCTGAAACCATTATGGTACACCTGACTCATCCTCTGGCAAAGACCAACTGAGAAAATCATAATTAGCCAACAAACAACCCCAAAAGCATTAAAACACAGAGAAATATCTATCTTTAAATCTTTACAGTCTGTCATTACTACGATCTGAACTCCACAGCCCACTGCTGAACCAGGATACAGCAAAATTATTCACCTTTATCTCACAGTTTCTGTTGATAATGTAGACTGATACACACTAATTTTCTTACTGTCACACAGCTATTCACATATAATCAGTTCATAACTTTTTTAGGATTGTTATACTTATTGGCATGTAAATTTATTTTATATGCAAGTGGAAGTACCAGCTGCAAATAAAAAGACGAATAAATATCTCTGTGGAGAGACAGTAACTTTAAGGGTGCAATACCTTGGCTGGTAATTGGAAAGATGCTCTTTCCAGGTGCTAGATAAAAGTCATACAGATCTTCTGGTCAAGACCAGAATACATACAGAAATTAAAAGAACCAGACAGCTACAAATTGTCTCTCCAGGAAGGAGGCCACGAATTACCAACAACTGCTTGATTTAAGATACTGAAAGAAAGACACAGAGAGACTGAAATACACAACTCAGAACATCTGTGGACGTAAGCATTAAATCGTAGCTTCTTACTATTTCCAATAAAATAGTAAAGTTTAGGTATGATTGGGTATACATAGACTTTTATTTTATCTCTGTTTAATGGGTAGGAAGCTTGGGAGAATAAAATACATTTTGCTTTAAAAACCTGGGTTTGAAGCACCTTAATCATTCACTAGAAAGAAATATTTTATTTCAGCTGACAGAATTAGGTCTGTCATGTTACGATGCCAAGAAACCAGAAAAGATTGCAACTGAACTGGAGCGCTGCAGAACCAAGAAGTTCCAGCTTCAAGAGACACGAGGGGAGAAGTGAAGCTATCTGCTTAAATACTTATTCATCTGTAGACTGAGCTATTTACTCATAAGGAGGTGCAAAGGCGTGTACGGCACAAGTTGTGAACTTACAGTATCCAGCAGCCTTTGCTGGTGGATACACATCACACCCCTCAGCTATGAAGGCGACTCAAAGATTTCCCAGCACATTTTCCAATCGTATGTATATCACACTCATTTTAAATCAGCATTCGACATCTACTGATTCAGAGGAAGGAATTTTCCCCCAGGATTGTTGCCACAGAGCCACTGTGAGAACTGGCAGGAGCTCCGACACACAACGAACGAAGGAAGTCTGTTAGAGACTTCGTTTTACTACAGCTTGAACGTAAGGGTCAAACCTGAAAGATGAAGACTTTTTAAAATGTACGTTTCTACCTTCTGCCATGGCAGGGTCATGGACAAAGTTTCCTTCTGTCAATCATTTCTGTATTTTGCTAAAGTGGAACTCTAAGTAGCGGAGAAAAAAAAAAAAAATTAGATTTCATGTAAAGGTTATTGGGATTTACCACCAGCTAAGCTAAGCTATTTGCAGAATGCGTGCACATTTACGGCATTTAGTTTGTATCCATTAACTAGATATAATTAACCACAGTGGCAGAACCAGGATTATATAGCATGAACTAGTAGATGTTATTGGATTTAATAAATACACAGAGGTAATGGAACCTGTGAGCAACAAAGACTGAACGCACTCATTGTTACTGACTCATCTGCAATTTTTGCAAACTCTTTGTTAGACAACCACTTAATTTGAAGAATTATTCTAGCAAATTGAATATTGCCATTACCAAAAGAATACATGAGAATAACGTACCAATTCCAAAATGCATCTGTGCAATATATCTGGAATATTATTTCTGTTTGTGCTTAAGTTTACTCAGAACATTCTCCTAGGGTGGAGAAAGAGCATAAACTATTTTTTTTATTATTTCATCAAAGCAAAAATCAACTATTCATCCATCCACATATGTATTTTTATGGTGTGTTTTATTAAAATAGCATATGCAGGAGTCTTGTCTTTATTATTGATGACAACATGGTGGCTATTGGACTGATATAATGGTCTCAAGGAGTTTCCAAATATAAATATATTCTAATGAGACAATCCCTAGAGCATGGATATGGAGGAATGCTATCTAAATAATGTCACTTCTGTAGCAGAATTGGTTTCAAATTAATTGTTTCTTTCTAAAGCTATAATTATCAGGAGGAATGCAGTTAGTCAGAAAAGATGAACTTAAAAAGTGCATAATGTTTAATAGCTCATTAAATAGAAAATATATTGTAAATTTGGGAATCAGAATGACTTGCAGCTAACTGTGAGATGATGGGTCATGGCATATGAAAAGAGACTTTTTTGGCAGGAAAGCAATTTGGTAATGCTGACTGCAGTCTGCATTTACTTGACATTCGGAAAGATCATATGACACCAATGCAGATGAAGTGAACAGTGAAGAGAAAAGGAAGGGCAAGGAGAGCTAGAGGAGAAAAAGTTAGGTTATGAGTGGCTGAGAGGATGATGAGGAAGAGGAGAATGTGAGTGTCATTACTGGGAGTTCAATTTTTAAATTGGGAATGGGAACAAGGTGTAATATTAAAGAGACTCGGTATATTCGTGCAGCTATAGTGACAGCTGTGTCAGCACTTTTCTCACAGAGGGCGTTTATGTAGAAATCATATAGGTGAATAATCAGCAATTTTGCTTCCAATAAGAAAACATAGTAATTGTTATGTACCCATTACTCTGAGTATGATTTTAAAAGCGTATTTCATTTTTCAAAAGCACTATGTATTTACCAGATGTCAAATATGCATTTATAATAATGCAACAAATCAAAGCAACTCCAAAGAAATTCTGAAACATTTAAGAATAATTATACTGTTACAAAACAAACAACAAAAAAACCCAACAAAACAAACAAACAAAAAAAACCAAGTAAAATTACACCACAGCCTCGATGCGTAAGAAGCTCAAATCAGCTGAGCTAAGCCTAAACTTTCTCCTAGTACGTTTCCACATTGACAGTGATCCCACCAATTACCTGGGAGGACACAAACATGATCAGAATGGGAGAAGGCAGCTGTGCATTTGCATGGTCACAAGTTGAATGCATGCCATACCAGCCAGCACAGACGTAAGCGCTAAAGACCCTTAAAACCTCATACAGTCATCTAAAAGCACAGAGTGATGCATGAAGTACTGCAGCATGTGGGCTCAGATGCCTAGATGAAGCACAAGCAGCTTAAAAAGGGAAGAAAGTTATTCAGAGTTCATAGAATAACAGAATAAAGATCATCTAGTTCCAACCCCCCTGCCATGGGCAGGGACACCCTTCACTAGACCAGGCTGCACAAAGCCCCATCCAACCTGGCCTTGAACACTGCCACATTACGTTTTTTTCTTTTGTTAGGTTTTGGCCACAAGTTGATCTATGTGGTAAAACAGAATCTCGGATACAATCACCAAAAACCTTCTATCCGTGTACTGCTTTTGGCTGGGATAAAGTTAATTTTCTTAACAGTAGCTCGTAAGGTGCTGTGTTTTGGATTTGTGACCCTGAAGTGTCCGTGGCTGTAGATAAGGCCACAGACAGCAAGTACATCCCTGAAGGGACTGTGCCCCACAGATAAGGCCATGCTGGAGTGCGTACACCCCTAAGAGGCTGTGGCCCACGGATAAGGCCACGCTGTAGCAGGTACACCTCGAAGTGTCCATGGCTGTTGATAAGCCCAACCACAGCAGGTACACCCCTGAAGAGACTGTGGTCTGTGGATAAGTCCAAGTCAGAGCAGGCACAAGGGGAATAGGTCATTGCAATGTTAAACCCTATGGCCTGGTCCAAAGGCACCAAGGGTGGAGACTGTGATGGAAATACCTTTGAATTGTTGTAACACAAATTTGAGTTGCATGTTGTGGGAATTACTGTAGCAGGAACCACCTGAACCAGTGGAGGACAAGCCTTACAAGAAGCAGCATGAGTGCAGCAGTGACTCAAACTGAGGTGGCTTTGGTGCCCAGCAACTCCACACAACACACCGCCTCTCCCATCCTGAGTGACCACCATAACAGACGGAGCCCAGTCACGGGCTAAATGAACTCAACGGACATTTTGTGGACATTATACAGGGATGGTCCATAGACTAAAGGAATATCAAAGTGCAGGAAGGGAAGGAGGGCAGTTAATTAGGGTTTATTGGATAGCATGGGACCTGAGAATGACATAAATGGTAAAGAATAAGAGGTGGAGATTGTACTGGGTTTGGCTGGGATAGAGTTAACTTCCTCCACAGTAGCTTGTAAGTTGCTGTGTTTTGGATCTGGGACCCAAACAGAGTGGACAATAACTGTTGACTGTTTCAGTTCTTGCTGAACAGTGCTTACAGTGTTCAGGCCTGTTTTCTGCTTCTCACATTGCTCCACCAGTGAGTAGATTGAAGGTGCAGGACAATTGACCCCAGCTGACCAAAGGGATATTCCATACCATATGATGTCATGCTCAGCAGTAAAAGCTGCACGGAGGAAGGAAGACAGGGGGACATTTGGAGTGATGGTGTTTGTCTTCCCAAGTAGCTGTTATATGCGACAGAGCCCTGCTTTCCTGGAGATGGCTGAATACCAGCCTGCTGGTGGGAAGCAGTGAATATACTCCGTATTTTGTTTTGCTTGTGTGTGCAACTTTTGCTTTACCTATTAAATTGTCGTTATCTCAACCCATGAGTTTTCTCAGGTTTGCCCTTCTAATTCTCCTCCCCATCCCACTACAGAGGCATGATCGAGCAGCTGCATGGGACTGAGCTGCCGACCAGGGTTAAAACAGAACAATCACATTATAATGTTTATAAAGAGAAAATAATAAAATCTCATTGCCATAAAGGAAAATGAATCTGCATGGGAAAAAAAACCCAAACACTTCCTGAGTCAGAAGCTCAACCAGCACCTGGATTCATGGGCACTTCTTTCTTCAAACCTCCATTGCACAAATACCAATGTAACGCCTTGATTATGAAGGTTTGGACACTTTGGCAGTAGTGTGTTTTAAGTATTAATTCCAATGCAAGGGATATCCCTCAGGATTCTAGATTGAACAGAAAAAAGCAGGATCATATAATGAGAAGTGTCAGACAACATTAAGCGTATTGGCTGATAATATCGTATCTGAATCTATAGCATGTTATGTTAGCATACAAATACAATATTTCTTCTGTCTTGATTCCAGCAAGCTTATAAACCAAAACTTATCTCACTTTATTTGCTGCTGTTATGAGACCCCAAGATAAAACTTCCCATCTTATTTAAGTGTAGTTTATTTGTTACAATACATAGATAAAAAAATTTTGAGGCTGAATAAACACAGGTAGCACAGTCCAGAGAGGGTATTCGTCTCCCATCATGGTGCTGAAACAGATCTTTTTTTCTGCAAGTATGCTTTAAACATGACCTCATTTCTTGCAGGTTTACCATAGCCTGATATGCTTTGTCAGAAAGTGGTATTTTACTTTAGTGCCACACCAGTAACATCACATTCAAAAATTTACATGATCATAATAGTAGTTTCTAATACTATAATACAGGGCAGCTACTTGTAGCATCTTTCTGAAAATTACCTGCTGCTATACAGTCTCTGTTCTGAATTTAAGGGGATTGAATATTTATAAAAGGTGTAGGACTGACAAGCCAGTGAAAGAAAGTTCAAGTCTTGAATTTATACCCAGAATACAGACACAAACATAGTCCTCTCAACAGCACCTCACCTACACAACTTCAACATGGATCACCCTAAGCAGTGAGAAACGTTTATTCAGGCTCGCTTCAGAAAAGTCTTCAAGCACATCATTAATCTGATTAGTCCCATTGAAGCCACATGCTTCCAGCTGAAATGCGTTGCATGATCAGACCGCAGCTTTCACCTCTCTGTGCCCACGGCAGGCGCACATCCTAAATCTTGCTAGTGGTGACTTTTGCAACTTCGACACTTCTAGAGTAAGAATCGAACTAAGATTACTAACATATTTTAGATAAATCATGAGAAAAGCTTCAGATGGTACTGACTCTCATCCCTTACTGGAAAAGATCCAAATTTCAAACAGTTTCCTACATACAAACAGCACAGAAAGCCATTATCTTTCCTCAGAGCCATCAAGCCGTTCTGCGTTCCTTTGCAGTGCCATTAAGTTCAATGACACAACAGCCAGTGATGAATTACGGTTGATCCTAGAACTCGAGAGGCCAAACAGATATCTTAAATGGGAACAAACATGGAAAAAGTCTCAACTGAAAGGGGATCTAGAGCACACAGTTTTAACGCAGTGCTCACAGATCTCCCATTCGCACAGTCATGAGGCAGAAGGCAGCACCTAGTCTGAGACAGCACATCAGAGGCTTTGGGTCAGGTCCTCTCATATGTGTAGTTTCACATGGCGAGGAAGAAGTCACGGGGAAAGCCTGTAACCAGGAAGAGTGTCCTGCATAAAGATCCTTGGATGAGCATGAAAAGCCATTCAGTGACCCCAAGAGCCACACCATGCCCTGTTCCCCGTTCCATGACATGGCATGCCAGAGACAAGCAGAGGGCCACGCACTGCATAGCTAACCAGTCTGTGGCAAGATGGACCGGTGGCCACAGCTCTGCCTTATCAATATGTGATGAAGAAACTGCAGTGGGGGGGTGGAAGAAATCCAATACGAGAGTATCACTGCAAATGTGAGAGACTTGTCAGGTCTGTGCTCCTGTCTCTAAAAGAGCTGGTGTGAGACGGCATGTTACTGAGAGATTTATTTTAGAAATGTTTTATATCCTGCTTTTAAAAGGGAAAAATAAAGCAAAATGAGTACACTAAGCAATTGCAGTTTGGTTCTAGTAAGCCAGTTAAAATATACAGCACTGCAATACCACCTCCTTGCATTTCGAGAAGGAAATTGCTTTACTGGATCAAGCCAGTGGTCCGTCTAGTCCAGTACCTCATCCTCAAATAGTGGATCTTAATATTGCAATAGAGGCAAGAAATATCCCACACAGAGAGAGGCTGGCATACAACCAAAACTAAAACCTTGGTTATCTATTTCAACAATGTTTCATACTTACCAACTCGCATTATAATATTTTGCTATTTATACAACGGCATAGGTTTGCTGAACTGTGCTTGTGCATTTATTTACTTGTGAAGTTTGTCAATCTAAAGCACCTTACGCGGCCTTAGCTCCAATTCGCGATCCAGCGTAGGCGATTACCAAACACCCACGAGTTCAAAAAAAAGAGCTCTGTGTGCTTTCACCTGCGGGCTGCCCTGCACTGTGGCTCTCCCCTTGGCGCTGTTGAAGGGATGCTCGCAGCAGAGGCAGCTGTACACAGTGCTGTCCTGGTGCTGAGAGATCAAGTCTCATATTACAAGATCAGCAAGACGTGAAGTGAGGCTATTGGAAAATGTAAGCCATTAACATAGTACGGATTATGAGGTTTGATGAGCATTAAACGAGAGAAAAAAAATCCGATTTCCCACTTTTTACACGTGCAATTATACAAGCGATTCTGCCATACCACGAAAGATACAGGAGCTACTCCTGTATGTGCTTACTCACGCGAGGACTGAGGATCAAATCCATACAAAGCATTTTCTAGAGCTGCTTCAAGCAATAGCTACAGCTACAAGGCATCCTACAAATCACCGTCCGGACGTATCCAAACAGAAGAAAAAGCTACGAAAGCTTTTTTTAGTGACTTCGTCCCATTTTATCTAAGTATGTAGTGTCCTGCCATAACTACTACTGTAAAGCACGATGTCTATATTTGTCTTTTCTATCTCCAAAGCGTTTTTCAAAGCACACTGCACGAAAGTAGCTCTATAAAAATGCCTTGAATTGTTTATCTTAAAAATGTGACTGTTTTGCACTAGCAGTATGTAAAAGTACATTAGGTGGCCATCATTATTTTGTCTTCTCTTTTGATAAATAACTGACTACATATGGTAAGCAAGAGTGGCTGGCAAGGGTGTGTAAAGAATCAAAGCACGAAAATCGCTATCTTCCCAGGTTCTACCAAGAGCAAAAGGAGATAGCTCCCTAGCTGTCACCAGGAAAAATGAAGGGCATTACTGTTGATGTTTCCACATTCATCCCTGTGTCTGATGAGTTTTCTAAATCTGAACTGAGTTATGAGGAGAAGTGTTTCGAAGTATGTATTAACGGCTTACAAAACCAAGTCACTGGGCCAAATTTCCTTTTGAAATAGCTCCAAGAGTGGGCCTCTGTTTTTAAAAAGTGTTTCAAATGTCAAGATGTGCACTCAACAATGGATTCTGGGAAGCTCAGTACACTATGTAAATGTTTTCTCATCGTACAAAGAAAAAAAAAAAGGAAGCAAAATCGTTTTAAAGTGCACACTTAAATTCAGTGATCTAAGGATAATAGAGCAAATCTCCAGCTGGTTTAAAATGTCAGAGCTTCAACTACTCCAATGGAGCAATGGAAGTCTACACCAGTTGGGGATGCCCCTCTTAACACATAAAAATGATCGTGAACAGGGACAGGTCAGTATTCCGCCCTGCTAGCGTAAGACCCATCTGTTATATTCACCCAAACACAACTTTTGCCTCAATGCCTTTAAAATTCAGCATTTCAAAAGGTAAACGGAAAATGCATTTTCAAATGAAAAGCTATTGCTACCTGAATTATCTGGAGCTGTAGTAGAAAATCAATGAGAGAAAGACATTTAAATGAGATTTTAAATATAGGCTGTAAATATGAGACTGAACATTAATTAATTAGATTTGAAGGGTCTTCCCTTGCTTTAGCCTCTGTATCATCATGCAGTCTTTGTTTACTTTCATTTATTTCCTTTGTTTGATGACGTTTGACTAATAAATACATTGATGAATTGCATCAGTAAATGCTATCCATATATCACAAAAATAGGATGTACTCAGTGTTTCTGGCACATTGATGCTAAAGGATTTTTTTTGTTGTTGTTTGAACTTTCAGTACTTAGCAAAGGAAATAATATTGCTTTGCTGGATAAACTTCCTGATTTTTATTTTAATTTTCAGTGAACAAACAGCTACAGAATAATGTGACTAAATGAAGCATTTCTAATAAAATCCTGCAGAAGTTAAAACAGGGGCATAGAATTGCTTGCTCACTGATAGTTGTATCATTCAGAACAATTTTTCAAGATGGTGATCACATTTTTGTGTAGATGAGTATTAGGTAATGTGATTTTCTGTCTTCCAAAGTCAGTGATTTCCTTCAGTGTGGTAACTAGGTAGCATTGTTCTATTACTTGTTTATAGTAAGTATAATATACAACATAATTAACGCAACATATTTCTAATGCACTATTTAGGCTTTACACAGGTTGGGAAGTAGCAGTATAACCAGCAATAAATTTAAGTGTGAAGATGCTCAGATCTGAAAAATTCCCTAGTATTTTTTGCTCACCAAAACCATATAGCTTGCATTTGTAAAGATGTCCTTTACCAACTCTGTCATCACCTGTGATGAAATTATGAAACTTCTTGGCTGCTACATGTTTCCCTGCCACCACAATTCAGTGAGAAGTATTATTTGCTTTATGTAAATCTAGATAGAGTTCAATGAATCATCACTTTGCAACCTGCCAGTAAAGCAATCTCCGATATCCGTCTGTACACACATCTATTTACTTCCATTCAGAACAAGTTTTTCACGTATTCCCCAACAGAATTATCAAGTGCATTACAAGCATCCACACGTAAAGCTGAGATCCCCGAGATCATAAGAATAGACAGGTTAAAAAGTTACCCCATATGTCCAGTATGATAAAAGAAACTGCCAGATTAGTCGTCATTGTCTGATTAAAACAGCATGACAGTAATCAAGATTTTATCTCAAAGTCACCCACTACCAGCAGCGTGTCTAAAATTAATACTACGTTTCTGAAAGCCCCTTATGTTCCAACAACATGTGGAACCAGTCATTAGTAATCCTGATTTGCTAGCAAGTAACTGAGCAGAGCTTTCCACTGAAACTATGTCACTTAGGAGGTTTGTATTCATAAGAATAACGGTACTGTAGTTTTGGAAATTGGGACTTTATGAAATCAAAAAACACACAGCTTTCAATATTGCCTCAGCAGTATCAGCTCTCTGAAATAAAATGTTAATAATGAAATTTACAGGAATTCCTTTACTACTGTTAATTATAAACTCACAATACAATTTAGGTACCGGTATGAAATGACTGCACAACTACCATGAAAAAGTATTATGAGATGTAACCTTTGCCACCCCTGACAAAAATGTCTTAGTACGCTCTTTCCCAACTTCGGCTAAGCTATATTCCTTGTACCACTGAAGTACTATTTTTCTAGCGTTTATGCTACAGAAAAGAAATTTATTTTATCAGTTTGGCTTCACTTAGATCAGCCCATAAAGTAGCTTTAAAGTGTTAAACTCATAGCAGGCTGCATGCTAATGTCTGAAACTAGTTGGTAAGACAGAGAAACCAGATAACAATTATCATTTAGTCAATAGTAATTTAAATGTATCCACTGCTGTGCGAAGACCCTAAGACCCTCAATGCTTTACGGGGCTTTCAGGGATAGGGGTTGAGTATGTTTATTATTTACATTGACAGTTTTGCAGGAGCCAAAGCACAGTTCTTTAAACATCGAGCCGGTGCCTACTGGAGGGGTGGGCAGTAGAAGTGAGGTACCTAGTGCTCTAAAAAAAAATAAAATAAAATACTGATAATCTTCAAGCAAAAGCGGGCAAGAGACAACTGTAACTACACATATGGTTTAAAATGCTTTAATCATTGACTTTAACTCCCGGTAAGAATGAAATGTACAGAGGAGCCACGCATGGCAACTCCTAGCAGATAGATAACCTGATGTCCGATCCTACAGCTCCACGGGAACAAAGCAGGTTATTTCAAAACTTTCTCTCACAAAGCTATAAACAGGGTGGAATAAGGGAAGATCCCTCTCAGTGTTACACACAAATCCTGCAACACACTTAGCAGGTAAATGAGTTCACTGAAATGCGAAGAAAGCAACGTGGATGTACAAGATGTTTCATACTATACACACCACGACTTGGGGACCGTCACACACAGAAAGAAACGAAGCCATGCACAGTTTCTTTATAGCTTTTGGGGTTTTTTCCCCCCAAAGGATTCACGAAGCGACTGCTCGCTCTGCCAGCAGCTCGCCGAGGGCGGCCGATGGAGCGGGCGGGCTCCAGGGCAGAGTGAAGCCCCAGGCGCCCGCGGGTGCGCCGAGTTAGCGGCCACCCTTCCTACACAGCAGTGGGGCTGAAAAACGGGTGGGTTCCCCCGGCGCCCCACGGCTCTGCTGAAAGGCTGAAGAGTTCGTTTGAATAAATAACAATAATAAAGAAAAAGCCCCGCGGATCCCCCGGGGCAGGGCTGAGGCAGGCTGCCCCGGGCGCCCGGCAGGAGCCGCGGAAGGGCGGCGGAGCAGCTCCCCCTCACACCGGCTTTCTGCAAC